>VXAA01004710.1:118174-203776 GCA_013399115.1 Anseranas semipalmata
AAGACAATCACCTGACTCACCTCTGTACCCTCACTGTTATTTCACAGTTACAGAATCATTGCCCCTCTGGAGATCATCTAGTCAAAGCAGGGTCACCTCCAGCAGGCTGCTCAGCACTGTGTCCTGTTGGGTTTTGAATCCCTCCACAGATGGAGGCTCCACAACCTCTCTGAGCAACCTGTGCCCGTGTTTCATCACCCTTGCAGTAAAATAGTTTTTTTTCTTATGATTAAATAGAATTTCCTGTATTTCAATTTGTGCCCACTGAAGACCCATGTCATCTGCCTTGATCAAACCTCTCTTTTTAAATGACTTTTCTTTAAAGTAAATATCCCTGGGGTCATTATCTGTAACAAAGGGGATGGAAAGAAGTTGCATTAAGATTTATGTATCGACATCACACCAGCCTGCACAGCTCAGTGATCAAACATGCCATACACCTTGAAAGCAAGGCAGCCCTGGAGAGCTTCTCTTGCCCCCCAGCAGTTTCAAGAGGTATTTGCTCCTAAAGGACTTTGTCTCTTTAGCTGCTCTTGAGCAATTCAGATCAATGTTGTTCCTTAGTCAAGCCAGAGCCACTTATTATTTGTCCTAATGGCCAAAGAGATGTTTAATTTCATTATGTCTTTATGGGGCTTGGTACAGAGATGAGTTAAGTGGATTACAAACGCCACCTGTTTTCCAGGGCAATTTTAGAAGCAGATTAAGAAAGAAAAGTAGATGCAGAATGATATTGAAAGTGACCCTATACATGTTGCTAAACTCGACATCAGGAGTTTTCATGAAGAAAAGGTTTGTAATTATGCAATTCTTCTGTCAACACCAGGTATAAGCAGTGCTAGAATATTGACTCTGCAGTTCTGTACTTACCGAGGAAAGTAACATCTAACAGGCTCTCTGACTAAAGACTCTGGCAAAGCTATTCTGCAAGGAACAGGTAATTCAGAAATGCAAGCTGGAATGATTACTACATACACTAAGAATATAAAAATATAAATTAAAAAACATCAGCCACCCCAGTTTTACAGTTATAGGAAATAAGCTCTAACCATGGCACTTCTTTTTACTTCACAAAAGGCAAGACCTTCATTTTCTTCAATTTTCTCGCCATGTGGAAGCTAGTCTTGTTTTTATCTGTTCTTTTTCTATTCTTAATAGCTATAGACCATCCGTGGCAAAAGAGGAAAGAAAATAATTTTAAATGAACGCTTCCATTTTGTTAGGAGGAGCCTCCCTCCCTGAAATGAGTTACAAAAGAAGAAAAGAAAGATCTGAGACTAGTAATAAATTCACATTCCCAAGTGAGACCAGCAGAATAATTTCTTATTATATGTTAAATGTCATTGAGGTTCACCATGCTCACGAAGGCTATGAACTGCAAGGATTCAAGGGACAAAAGGAACAAGGCCATGCATGCGCAGACGTCCCCTCAAACATGCTGAACAAGCTTCTCTGGGAGGCCTCAGATCTCCCCACTCCCTGCCAAGCTTTTCTTTATCACCATCTGCCTTTCCTCTATTAGCTAATTTTTTACCCTGAAGATTATAGGCTGTCCTACTTTTAAATAATGAAATGAACATTTCACGGTGTTTTAAAACATAGTAAGATTGTTTTTCTTTTGGGGGAAAAAAGCAAAAAACAACAAATGCACTACAGCAGCACACAGAGAGGAAGTATACAAACCATAGGTTCCACAGTCAAGGCTCTAAGTTGGGCAATTAATTTTTACATTATTTTAACTTCTTCTAGTGTTAAAACAGAAATAATATAACTCCCATATCATGCATGAAAAGAAAAATCCAGACTTCCACAATATGCACTGGTTAAGTAACAGCTGCATAACTGCTTCTTCTAAATACATTTTTAATGTTTAAACACAAGGGGTAGGGTTATTGATCAAGTCTTTCAAGCAAGTTCAGTACACTTCGGATACAAACAAGACTGAAATCTGCTGGAATTAGAGCTCTATAGTCTACTTTTCCCCATAACTAATTTCTTCATCAAGTTCTTTTAAACAAGGACATCCCAAAATCTTGATGTCATTAAGAAGTAAATTTGAAACATACTATTCCATACTGTTCCACCTGACAGCACCAGTCATGGAGACCCTCTCCAAGTAATGGCTGCTCCTGCACAGGTCCTCCACGACTGACAGAAGCCCTGGAGCAGTTCAGCAGCGAGCATGACGTTATGACAAGAAATCGTTCCCAAGCAGATTTGTACCAGTTTGATGCCCAGAATTAAGAGCCAAGAGCACAGCGTGTAGCTCTCTGACGGGTGGCAGGCCTCTCACACCTGTAATGCAACGCAGTGAGCAACGCAGGCTTTCTGGACTTACCGTGGGGAAAGACAGGCACCTCCAGGAGCAATCGAAAGCACGTGCCAGAAGCCCTGGTGGGGTGTTCCTCTGCAGACACCGCAGCACCTCTTCTCCCCGAGCTGCTGGAACCAGAGCTCTCCACATGCTGGCAGCAACCAGGGCAGACTGGTCCTTAAGCTGCACACCTTACAGGGAGAGGGGAGGCAAAGGAACATGGGTTCAGGTTTTGTTGTGTTTGTTTCTGTTTTCCCAGACAAATGTATTTAAAGTTAGAACTGAGCAAAGAGCTGAAACCAATTTGTCAAGCAAGTGCTCAAAGCTTCAGAGACAGAAAGCAGGTCCTAGGTATGTCTGAACGCAAACACGCAGTCAGACCAGAACAAATTTTCATGGCAGGCATTACGCCAGATGCACCCAGCTCTACTGGTAAGCAGAGAAATACAGAAGTTAGGAAACATTGCACTGGGTTGGTACACAGACATCCCAGCTCAAGTGTCCCAGGAGGCAATTATTTACAATTAATGGAAAATATTTGACATTCGCTTTTCAGGCATTCCTCTCAGATTCACAACAGGGACAAGCGGCTGCCAAGGGATGGTCAACAGCAGCTCCCTGTTTTCAGGATGAATTCGCACCGCTCCCAATCACACTTCAGACTACGATCACCCTGTAACACCGCGCACTTGGCAAGGGCAGGCCAGACCCCGCTCCCCCTGCCCCGGCACCCCAGGCAGCTTCTCCCTGCAGGCCCCCAGCCTGCCGGCTGGCTTCTATGTGGGGAGAACGGGAACCCGAGCTGGTGTGCAGAACCCGGGGTCTTCTAAGCAGGTACCAGCTATTCACGGAGAGGAAGAGGCAGCCAGGCAGCCACATGCCTATTGTTTAGGCAACTATAAGCATGATTTATAAAGAGGAGGGGAAGGGGAGTTTGTTTTTTTTTCTTAAACAATATCACAGAATAGTAAAGCACATTGTTTTTTTTCCTCTCTCTCCCCCTTTCATCAAAACCATTCCTTTTAAATGCAATGCACTTTCCAACTAGAATGCCATTTTTCTTGAAGGGGACAAAAAGAAACTCCCCACCGAGAATTATATGATCTATTTAAGCAATACTTTCAAAAGATACTACAAGCTTTTAAATTATCAGCTCAAAATTGTGGCATAAATAAAACACCAACAATGGAAAACCATGTGTAAATCTTGCTATTATAGAGAGAGTTGTAGCAGAAAGCACACAAAGAAACTAGAGCACATCTTCCATAATTCGATCTTTGTGGGGTTTTCGGTGTTCAACAGACACATTCACAAACAATAAACTTGGAATAAACGGCCTTCCCTACATGAAAAGAGTGTCTCTATGAGCAGAGCATTCTGGAAAAGTTCTCATGGGTCTAATGATAAAGGTAAATATTTTCCATCATAATTCTGTTAAGTGATATGTGGTGATTTCCCGGGTCCTCTGAAGTCAGCAGGAGCTTTGCCAGTGGCTTCAGTGGAGCCAGGGTATCACCTCGGGGCTTCCGTGCAGGGCTTAGTGCTCGGAGGTGAGCCAGCTAACCGCAGGAGAACAACATAATTAATATTCAACCGTATGGGCAGCAGTAAAACTCCCACTGTAGTTCAGATGAACCTAGGCAATGATCATATTTTAAGAAAGTATGATTCATGCAGAAGTACCTGATTAGCTTCCATCTCTACTACCAGTTTTAGAATAAAAAGATGGCTCAATTATTCTAAAGGTGCAATTTTCCATTCCTCACAAATCCAAAGTCCCACTGAGCACAAGGAAGGCAAGATTGGGTCCTTTGAATACTGTGGCATTGAGGTTAATGGGAGATTTAAATGCACAAGAAACGCAGGATCTGGTCATAAGAGTATCTGAAAAAGAATTATAATAGTCATAAAAATGAAAGGATATTTATTCAAAAATGCTTCAGTATCTCATAAGTTATTTCTTTTCCAGACTCTTTTCTCAGCTGGCTCACTGCAGCTCCTGCTCTCCTTAATCTTTCCTTTCTAATTCTTCTCTTAAATATTTATAAAAAATTTGCACAGATGGGGAAAAAGCTGAAGATCTGAAACAAAATTAATTTAATAAGGGAAGGACTAGAAGCCCATTATTGGTTTAGGCAGCCTCTTTTCATGCTGTATATTGTAACTAGGAATAATTAATTTGAAAGTCCTTGATCTTTGGGAGCTTTTTCATTAATATTATTATTAATAATAATAGCAATTCACATTCACTCTCCCCATTTCCCTTTCGCTGCCTGTAAGTACTTCAGTGCCTCCAGGCACCCACATGCTGCCACAACACAGAAGGCTGGATATAAAAGCTTTAGCTGTCTTAGATGTACAACAAAGGACCGCAGCGCTGGCAGAGTGCCGCAAGGAGCCCTCCCCGTGCCCTGCCGACAGCGCGCCCGGTTCCAGCCGCGGGTAACGTGACGGGCGGCCAGCGGCTGCCCTGCCAGCAGGCCCCTGGTTGGCGTGGCAGGAGGGGCTCAAGCAGGAGGACGTGTGCCTTTTGAGGGGGCTTGGTGCACGGGCCCCCACCGTGAAATAAATGCTGCGTCTTCTGACCCCAGGGATAACTCCACGCTGGACCGCACTGCCTGCTTCCACCCAGCCTGAAGTCTCAGAGGGCCTGCCCCTCAGTGTCTCATCAAACACTTAATGCCACTGGGCTCCGGTCATGACTATGGCTTCTTGGTCTTTATTCTTGTAACATGAACAAACAGCTTCCTCTTATCTTCTTTTCAATGGCCTTTTGGTCTTCTATATCCTACTCATGCCACTTGTACCACTGCCAGGACACGGCAAGGCTGCCCTCCCATGACAAAGCCTGTTCTCCCTCCCAGAGTTTGCTGCACCCGTTTGCAGCTTCAAGGTTTTTGAATCTGTGACTTTCTGGATGCCTACCTCAGCAAACCAAGGCAAGAACCTGAAAGGCCCCCAGGTACCAGCAATTTCAGTAACACGGAATGGAGATAAACCTAACACCACACATAAACCCCCCCGATTCAATTCTTCCATGTTGCACCGCAGTCCCATACAGCAGAGTGAAACCAGAGAAAATGCAAGGCCTCTATTTCTGTTTGGGTTCAAGCCCTGCAATGAGCGAGCCATAACATCTGGCCCATCTGGAAGACCCAGCAGTTGTGCCGACAGCTTGAAGGCAGCCCCTGGACGTGTCCCTCCATGAGGCTGCCGACTGCCATCTGGGGTGTCTCCTCCTCAGAGCCACATATGGGGGCTTTTCAACTCCTGCTTTCTGTTCAACACTACCCATTCCTGTCTGCCTGCGAACAACGGCCGATACAAGTGTCCAACGAACACGCGCTCCCCAAGTTCCTGTAGAGTTGTTTCCTTCCTAACATTAAAGACAGGAGCAAAACAATCTACATTTCACTTCCAAACTGGGTTCCTCAGAGGAAGGAATTCTGGCCCATCTGCCACACCGTGGCTTTTTTTTTCCTTATTCATCTGCAAAATAAGCCCTGGATCTACAAACTAAAAAGGACCATGCAGACAAATTATCCCCTCTGTTTCCAGTCTAAACCATTACAAGACAACACTAATGAGTGAGACTACAAATCTTTATTTTAAGTAAGGCTGGAATAAATGTTGTTTGAGAGCAGCTGAATCTCAGTTACCTTCCTAAACTGAAGGATCATCAGGCCAGCTAAGCCTCTCTCAATTTAAAAAGTAATTTGCCCAAAGCCTGAAGTTTAAATGATATAGATTATTTTGTACTAAATAGTACACTGTTTCAGATGTAACAGAGTCCTGTAAGCTACAGAGACACAAGGGTGGATATGTAGAACATCCTGGTGAATCAAGACGACCCAACTGTAACTAGTTTTATCCATGTTCTGAAGTCAGTATAGAACAGTGGTTGGTCATTCCTACAATTTCAGAATGCAAATATCAAAAAGTACATTTATTTTTGTTTAGTTCAACTATATTTAAGTTTTTTCTGATATTTAATTGCCAAACCGGATGAGACATCTCTAGCATTACAGCCTCAATTTGGATAGCTGAGACAAAGTAAGACAAGCTCTGTTCTCCAACACACGCACGTGTGGACACACACACACAGGCACACCTGTAAGCAAAGGTCTCCACCAAAAAGTTCACCAGAGGGAATTCTGAAAGGGGAACAAACAGCACCAAAACCATGGTTAGGAATCAAAGGGATGGCTAAGTCATTTTGTCTCCTGAGGGAGCACACAAACCTCTCTGAACAAAATAAATAAGGTATTCACGTGGTCTACCTTTTGGTGCCTACATCAGTATTGAAGTCCCGGCTAATCGCCCTAGGTAGGAAATCACCAGCAGTTAATTGCACAAGTCTAAGCAAGCTGTTCATGGTTTGTGCAAGCTTACCAAGAGAGGCAGGTATGTCCAGAGGGAAATTCACCACCTCTTAAGCAACGGGTCTAAAACACTTCAGAGAATCTGAAGGGGACTCCTTACCTCCCCTGGCTGTAGAAAAGCTCAATTCCCCAGTCGTAAAGTGGAGCTAAAAGCACTTCAGCATCTCACAAAGTGGTTTCAGGAAAAGCACACTGAGTTGTACAGCATCCAGGTACCAACCATAGCAGGGAATGTAAATATGCCCTAGACATTGAGAGGAGCTAGCTTTGCAGCACTCGATTTGTTTGCCCTCCAGACAGCTGAAGCGTACAAGTAATGCGTGTGCACTCCTCACACCACTCTAAGCCGACCAGCTACACTGATGAAAAAGAACTGAAAAAAATAAGCAAGATCATAGAATACGGGACCTTGGAATGATCATGATGTTCCCCGAGTGCAGCTGAGAGCTGACAACGCATCTGAAGACGGATTGAAACCATCAAAAACGGCACTGGACTGCCTGTGAATTCCCCTCCTGGCCAGTGACCATGGTCATTTTGCTGGCCACTCTACGGCTTCCACACGTACACAACCAGTCAGAGATTTTTGTCTTTTTCACAAGGAGTCCTGTACATGGGAAGTGTTACACATGGAAAGCAATTATTAAATGGAACCAAACTGCTCTTTGCTTTAACAGACATGGTCATATTACAGGAATAATTTCAAAATAGATATAACTTCTTTGCAGGAACTCAAAACATTTTATCCAGACAACCCTGTTTTAACGCAACTAATATGTTTAATATCATCAAATCCATACTGCCAAAACACGCAGATCCTACCTTAGAACCTGTACAAAGTAAAATTGCTGTAAACTACTTCAGTAAATTTTAATGGATCTTGAAATAAAACATTGGTTTTACCAAAAACAAAATTTCACCCCAATTCTAAGCAGTAACGTGTGCAGGGGAGAAGTTCTCAGGAAATGTTTTTATGTAACAGAACATGAAAATTTAAAGTTTGCCAGACAGCTGCAAAACGCATTTAAATAAAAGCAAAGGCATCATTCAGTTGCACCAAAGCCTCCTAACTCTCCTTCAGAATGAGGCTGTTTCAACATAGTTTCTAATTTCAAACATACTTACTTCTTTCTTGTTTGTTTTGGCCACTTTTTTTTTATTATTATTATGCCCTGAGGCAGGATTTCTTTCAGAACAAACTTTCTGTGGGTATTTTCTCAAGATGCAACATTTAAACTTATTGATTACTCTCCTCTGTAAATGTCTATGCTCTGACTCCCATTACATTTTAATTCAGATATGTTTGTCAACTGCTAAACAATTTATTCCGAAGAAATTAATGTACTGCATTTCATCACCCTGGTTTTATCCATCACAAATTAAGAGGAAAATATTGTCAAGACCAATGTGTTTAACCTCTCTAATTATGAACTAGATATTATCATCTTTTTCTTTTGAAGTCGCAGAAAAAATACGTTCAGCATAAAACACAACTCTCCAAACTGATCCCTTCACTCAAGTTTTTCAAATTTTAATTAAATAAAAACAATTTGAAGAAAAAGTTGAGTAGATGGCGTGCCATTTCTTTTTCCCCAGCACAGGTAAATTTGTAATAGACCAGAGTTTAGCCTAGCATGGAAGAAAGCCAGAGCTGGTTCCCTTCCTGTCATCCACCCAGAGCCACAAGGCGAAAACGACCATTTGTACGACTGCTGGCAGATCCCCGAGCTGCCCTCTGGGGGCTGGAGGGAGCCCCTAGCTCTTAGTTCAAGAGCACCGCTTTGAAGCGGGGAAGATTACACGCCATATGGAAATGCTCCTGCCTAGTGGGATTCTGCAGCCAGCTGTTAAAGCTGGCCACCAGCTTTACTGACATGCATTTGTGCAAAACCTGGGCTGAATTCCTGTGCTTCCGTCCCCTCTCAGACACCACCTACCAGGCTGGTGCTGACCAGGTGTCAATGCAGACAGGACACGTGTTTCAGTGACACACAGAGCTCACCAAGTCCCCTGCCTCAGGTGACTGCACTCCCAGCCTGTGAGAACAGCTGTCAATATAACCAGGATTAAAAATAAAAAAAAATTACATGAGTTCTTGCCTAAGAAAACTAGCAGAACTTGAAAGAAATACTCTAGCAGCCAAGGTGTTCCATCAACCTGCCCTCTGAGATGGAGTCATGTTGTCGGGTTCTGTCTTTAGAATAAAGCAGGAAAGAAAGGTGCTACCACTCTGATATCATTAAAGGAACTCGCAGCCCATCATGAAGAAAATTAGGGCATTATACCCAATTTTACTGGTTCTCATCAGGCTCCTTGGCAGGTGAAATTATGATCTGAAGAGTCTTCAGCTCCAGGTTTGTGAGAAGCCGCACCTCCCAGAGGGTCCCACCTGACCCAGCTGCTCTTACGGAAGCGTACCAGTAGCTGGGAACAAAGCAGTTAAGCCACAAATATTGATCATCACGTTCTTACATAATATATATCACAAACGATACAAACAAAAACATCTGTGAGAAAGACAGATTTGTGAAATAAAAATGAATTTCTCTCTCCTATGTAGCTGTGAAAAAGCCATGTGTCCCAGTCATAAAACATCCTGCCCTAAAACCTTTTCAAGCAGCTGTGGACTCTTGCTTACAAGAAGGAAATCCTGCCGGATAGGAATTCACATTCATTCATTCATTCTATTTGTATTCTTACCCACAGAAGAAATGAGCCCTCTTTATTACACCCCGAGCTGTGGTACTATGTGGAATTCAGGTCCGACAGGACTGCACTCAGATGATCACCATCAGCCAGGCACAGTCCTGGCCTGCTACAGATAGGGAGGCACCCTGCTGAAGATTGCTGCATATAGGACACGCTGTACTTCCCCTAATGCCCCTTTTTGTACAGGAGGTACAAAACATCTTTAGCACTTAACAGAAGAACTGGATGATAATGCCTTTTTTCGGACTTCACACACGTTAACGGACCTTCAGAGAGCTCTGTCACGTTTCAAATGGCAGCATCATTCTCGTTTCCAACCTGAAACTCATGGGGTAAACGTTGCTGAGTCAAACCAAACTCCACAAAGGATCCGCTACCTGAACTGACTGCACTGGAAATCTTACGCTTTTGAGCTCCTACTGGTAGGAAACGCGCTACATTAAAAATTATCATTGCTCTGATGACCAATACTCATCCATTTACCTTAGGTGTAATTCTCCCTCTCTTTGACAGCTGAAACCAACAACCATTTGAACTGGCTCATCTCAAACGACTTACCTGTTTCACTAACATGCTCAGTTCTAAACACTGGCGTACTCCACACTCATGGAATCAATGTGCCAGAGTAATTGCTGGACAGCCATAGCCTGTTTTTCCAAGCAATCTCTGTAACAGGCAAAGTCAGCTAAAAAAAAGAACAGCTGCTACAGCTAAATCGTATCTTTAACTCAGCGCAAATATTTTCCTATACTTTTAATGCAATGACAAACTAAAAAACTGGTGGCAAAGCAAAACCACAAAGGTAACATTTGACTTTTATAAGCATTTAGAATTTTATCAGTAGTTAATGTGCTTCTTTTTTTTTGCTTGCAGAAAGTTTTACTTTGTGTATCTTGTTGCATAAAACAATCATTAACAAGATACATTACATAATTATTCTGTTCTCTTCTACTTCTGAGTAGGATCACAGCTATAAATTTCACACACTGTGCACTGTGTGCAAAGGTTTCTGACAGAATCCCATGACCATGACGAACAGAATACGGGGAGATAGTGTCACTCCATTTGACAAACTGACTGGTATCACTGTCAGCATAATAGTCCCAGATCCGCAGCAGAAGAGAACAACATTGATTGTCAACATCAAAAGGGTCAAAATAAATTAAATATTTATGGCCCTGGGCTGTGCTGACAGCTCTTGATGTGTTCTCAAAGCTGATCCCTCCAAGCTGATGCATTTCTTCTGAAAGTTGGCCCACTAAACCTGTAGTGGTTTCTGACATTTACGTATTTATTTCCTGTGCTACTGACAGCTTGCATTGCAATGAACCAGCAATGCACTTCAGTTCTCCAGGAGGGCTCAGCTGAAAACTCTTCACTTGCCAATTTTCCTCAGCCACCACCACACATTCCTTTTCATAGGAGAGGTACACAGTATTAGCTTCAGGAAAAACATAGTAAAACAGCAACAGTTACACAAAAAAGTAGCTCTTTATATAATATATAGTTTTGTGTGTCTATTTTTTCCAAAGTGGCTGAAAATTGGTGAAAACAATCAATTCTCAAATTCCAGGTTGGGTCTTTGCTTTGTTTTCCCCTTACCTAGATAAAAACTAATTTCAAGTGAGACTATTCTTATGTTCAAGGCTAAGTTTGTGCGTTCCCAAAGACTGCAAGCGTGGTAATGTCACTCCCATATCTAACAGGTGTGGTGAATGGAATGGCTGATGCAGCATTCAAGCAACACGAAACCAGGAACATAATAAATGCCAGCAAAAATGATACGATGGAGACCAGCTCTTAACAAACATGATTTTGCCTTCCAGTAGATTTCAAGTTAGGTCAATAGAACAGATTTCTTAGCTTCAAATAAGACCTCTAAATTAGCACCTGAGAATACAGTGTGACTGCAGCACACATTAAATGGATTAAAAATATCTACCTAGCTTGAAAACACAGACATTAAGGGGGACTTGTCATCTGAGGCTCAATTACTAGCAAGTTCCCAAAGGGATTGGGATGAAACTCTTTACAAAGAAATGCTTCCATCAATAAGGAAAAGTAACTAAAGCAAAGCTAACAAAGGGAATTGGTATTGCAAATACTTGCAGACTGAAAAATGAGGGAGAGATGAGAGCACTGACAAAGAAATCAGAACCACTTGGGAAACGGGACCCATTTGAACAAAACAGATTTTAAATCAAAACTCACAGAATTGTTCATCTGGGAAAAATCTTAAAGAACGGAGAGGTCTAAGCATTATCGAAGCCTGTCTTCCCACTGAGATCTAAGCGATGCAGACAGATATTTGACTAACAATTTCTTGAAAATCTCTAATGATCAAGAGTCCACAGACCAGGCAAGTAAATTTAGTCTCTAATTTCCCTTCATAACATGAAAGGCTTCCGTCACACCTAGACTAAAATGTCCTCAGCAGCAATTTCAGGTCACATTCACTTCCCAGCCAGTCCCCAGTGGGCATGAAAACCAAGGCATACTTTGTCCTTGCAACAACATTTACAACAGCAGCCTGCAACAACCTGTTTGCCCATCTCCCCTCAGTTGTCTTTTCATGAAGAACAGTTTGTTCAGTTTTTCTTCCCTGGTACTGTTTTCAAGACTAGGGAACAATACTTGGGAAAATAGCAATGGAAAAGGAAAGCATAGGCTGTAGTCAAGAAGAGACCATGGGAGCTCCAGGCACAGTTCTGTGGCAAAGACTTGATCCATTTGTTGGAAATGTTAGAAGGAGAGTAGGTAAGACTGTGTCTGTGTATAGCTTTATTCTCCACATTTAAAAGGAGCAGACTGAAATAAAGATACCTGGAAATGGAAAATCCACCTCTTTCCTGTTTCACTGTTAAAAGCATCTGCCTTACTCAGAAGAGCCTTTCTTGGCTCTTTTCCACAAGCTGCTGTTGGGTCTTGTGATGGAGGAAGGCTAGTGGTAACTATCCATTCAGTGTTCGCTACAGCTCCTCCTCCCACAGTTATTTGCCAAGATCAGAGTTGCAGTTTCTTCAAAAATTCAATTTTTAGAAAGTAGTATTTTGAGAGCTTAATCTCCCTGTGCTGAAAGCCAGACTCACCCTTTACTCGCCTTGGTATCCCTTCCATCATCCCAAGGGAACAAAAATTTCACGAGGACACGGTGAATTCCTGTGGCTCCCCTTCTGCATCGATAGTACTGAGGCTGACTTTTCACCCCTTGCATAAACAGGTGCAATATTCCTCAGCTTATTCACATCCTACCAGCCAGAATCACAGTCCTTCCAACCAAGCAGGTCGAGAGTTTTCCCAATGCGATGGTTGTTCCTCTTCTCCTTTGCTCGCCTCCTTTTTCAGCCAGCTGTGCTTAGAGAGAGGGCCACGAGCTGCCTTTCCTGCTCTCGCTCTTCTTGCAGCTTGGTGCTCATCTCCAGCTGCACCCCGATTCCCCTCCATTTCTCATCTTTTTATATTTCAACATTAGTTTTACTACTCGCCCTTATTTTCCCCTTTTCTTTTTCTGCCGCTGCACTCTCATTGCTCAACACCCCATCTGCTGTTTTGATTCTGATTTTGCATTCACTTCTCCTTTTTCACTGCTGTTACGTGAACACCTTCTGGCTAACACCTTCCATCCTTTCTCCCAGCATTACTATCCCTCCCTTTCATTTCAGCTTGATCCTAGTCCCAGTAGAGGAGAAAAGAGAAGCCTTGCCAAGTTCCAAAGCATATTTTCAAGCTCAAGAAATCTGTCACACTTAGTTTTACAGTACACATTTAACGAATGACTTAAACCAATGGCAAAAAGAGAGCAAGGCAAAGAACACACACCACGCAGATCTGCGCAGCTCACAATCCACCCCCAAGAACAGCAACAGCCGAGTGGTGAGGGCATTCCCCAGGGAAAAACTGGCAGCCCAGATTCCAGTGCAGCTGGCGATCGCCCGGCACAGGGCTCTCAGGCTGGGTCTCCATCGCCTCCAGGGGTTCTCTGAGCTACGCTGGAAGCAGCCTCATCTCACCTGCACTCAGCTTCCCTTCCCATCTCCTCAGCGATGCGTTAATTCACGCACATAACCTTGTGCAGAAAGGCTGGTTTCAAATCAGCTGTATGTGCCAACAAAAAATGCCCTAAGCCTCTCCACCAGTTCCAGTGGAGGAATTAATAATGAGATGTTTCATTCTCTCATCTACATACAAAAGAAGTGTTTTCTTTAGAAACCAAGATGTGAGATTACTAGGCAAGAGTTAATTTCCTAATTAACTACACAGTATCTCCAGTTTTTTCCTTTATATTACTGAATATAAAGTTAGGGTGGAGAAATGCTTTTCTGCATTAATGACATCTGGTACCAGCAATTAGCAGTTATTTTGACTGGTACAGTACTTAAATTACTAACAACACGCACACAAAACTCAGTGAGCTAATAGCATTCTGTGGCAGCAAGAAACATACTTTGTCAAGATTATATTTCCACAGGACCAGATTAATTTAATTACTTTCTTTTTATTATTTATTTTTTTAGAAAATGGCACTGACAGACATGCATGGCAAGTAATTCGCTTATAAATTACTCCCACTCCTGCTGTAGATGTTACCAGCTCCAAAAAGCCACTTAGAACTATGCGAATTCACTGTCACTCTCAATCATTGTATATGAAAATGTGTGCAAAATTGTGTCGAAATAATACACATCTTTTGCAAATACCATGTGTCTGATATTTCCTCAAAGGCTGCAGACTGGGCAGAAAGGAAGCAGCATTTGCTGTAACAAATGTCGATGTTGAATTCTTGGCAAGACATCCCTTCCACAGATAAGCATTTTTAAGACACATCATGGATCTGCATTACCAGAAACAGCATCTACATGAAATTTAGTTTGAACTTGTTTGAAATAAATATGAAAAATCCACGATTTTATTGCAGAAACACCTAGAGATGTGGGCCCTGGTTGAAAACAAGCACCCGGTGCTTGCAGCAGAGCTCCCAGCACTGGCTGCCTGGGGTTTTGCAGCCTGGGACTCACCCCAGCCCATGGCCTCCACCTAAGCTCAAGCCCAGGCCTTTGGTCCCAGCCCAAGCTGCCCTAAGTGTGCCTGTCCCCAGCTCTGTCCCGAGATCACGCTGGGATTTCCTGGGCTGACCTTAGACCTGGCCGTCGCCTCCACTTCCCGGTTCTGCGGGCTGTGCCCCATCAGTGTGATCGTTGTCCGTTCTGCACTGTGATCACGCTCGGCTCCAGCCTTGCCCTGCTCCTGCGCTCTCCGACACGGGAACGCTTTTTGCACAGTTCAGACATGCAGGAGAACACATGGGGGCTCCCATGTGAGAGGTCAGCTCACGCTGCAGGCTTGGTTTAGCCTGCAGTTAAACAAAAGATTGTTCTAACCAATTGACATGCAGGAACACAGCATGCTTGAGCCTCTTTCTTTAAACCTGGTTAAGAGATGTTAAAAAACAAGTCTGAGAGGGGGGAAAAGGGCAAACGGACACAAACATACCGCATGACTGTAGGACCCTCCAAAGAAGGAATCTCATGTCATTTTCACAGAATCACAGAATATCCTGAGGTGGAGAGGACCCACAAGGACCATCGAGCCCAGCTCCTGGCTCCACACAGGAGCACCCAACAATCAGACCCTCTGTCTGAGAGCCCTGTCCACACGCTTCTTGAACTCCGGCAGGCTCAGTGCCATGAGCACTGCCCTGGGGAGCCCATTCCAGCGCCCGGCCACCCACTGGTGAAGAACCTTTTCCTAACACCCAGCCTGACCCTCCCCTGTCACAGCTCCATGCCATTCCCTCGGGTCCTGGCGCTGTCACCAGAGAGCAGAGCTCAGCGCCTGCCCCTCATTTCTCATTTTCTCATGTCCCTATTTTCTCATATGTCGTTTCTTTGTCCTCCTCCTGTTCTCTGTATTCTCTCCACTGTGTTTTAAACAACCCTACCTCCACTCTGCCTGAAGTGACTAAGTTCCGATTTGTGCAGTATCTCTGGTCTAAGCTTGTTTTATATATCTAAATTAGCACTTGAAAGGCTCCAGCAGGTGAACTGACAATACCTCATGACAGCTCCTTCCTGCTATCATGCCAGATTTCTGTATTATTAATGCTGCAGACACCTCCACTTCAAAGAATTCTATGATGCTTCAAGAAGCAGAGTCTCATGTATACACCTGAAGTACTTTCACGATGCTTTATACATAGTTCAGCAATATTAACTGGAAGGTGCTTCCTAATGTTCAGGTCACATCCACTTGGCATTCAGATTTCAACAGAAAAAAACCTCATACCACATGTAGAGCTGCTAGTTAGGTTCCATCACCTAGCCTGTTCCTTCAGGTAGGAGGCAAAGTAGGATCAATGAAAAACTCAAGAGAAAAACTTGAGCAAATCAAAGTTCAGCAAGGTAACAAGCACAGCACTTCCCGTGCTCCTTTTGCATTCACAGAAGCAGCACAGGCCATCAGCAAAGAACATCCCAGGGAACAAAACTGGCAGTTATCAATATTACCCCCTATAGCAGAAGTTAAAATTCAACCCTAGCAAAACGACACAACCCTCCTGGAAAGGAAAAAAGAATAAAAGAAGATGTTAGAAACCATTCAATATTTCCCCGCAACTGAAGTGCATGATCTAATGGGTATTTTCTGGGTTTGACTATAGGATTTTAATGTGGGAAGTGTTACATATGATAAAGCTGGATGAATCCCTATGATCCCTTATTCAAGAGAGATTCATAATCGCTTCTTGTATCCTGTGTTTTACTCTTACGTAGAAAAATTCAAGAAGAGTAATGCTTAGAGAGCATAATCTCTTCTTGTACAAGTCACTCGGTGATTCAGAGGAAGCCAAGTTGGAGATTAACATATGATGAACACAATTATCTTCGATTTCTCCAACAGTTCCGTAAGCTAAGATCATTCATTTCACTCTAAATTGCCCAATTGTTATGATACCATATTATTAAGAATATTTTGCCAACAGAAAATAATGAGAGGAAACAAGAGTTCCTCCGAGGAACTCAAATTTAGACATCTAATTTAATGATACACCCTTCAAAGCTGTAAAGAGCAAAGGTTTCCCTCGCTTGGAAACACAGCATGCAATAAATAACAATGCTATCTAACCCACAGTGCTGTTTTTATTAGTAGCAGACCCCCCACTCCTTTACAGTGAAAGGGAAGATTTATCAAAATGCACACACGAACGAACTGGCCTGCTTCTCCCAGCAGCCAGCAGCACAGGCTGCGGGCGAGTGCATCTTCCGAGTGGAATGCCTGGCTGCCCCCTCAGAGCCCCTGCGTCATACAGCTGTCCCTCCACTCTGCTAAGAGAAAACATGGCGAGAAATAAAGTTCTGGAAATATTTTGTAATGTTTGTCCCTTTCTACTGACATTTTGATTAAAACTTAATCTCTTTTCGAGCTTCAACTCCGCCTGATCACTTATCTCACTTCCTTTTCTCTGGACGGAAGATAAGTGCATACCAGTATTTCTTTAAAGCCCCTTCAGAAATTTGAGTACCTGCTCTGTAAGTGAAGGTTACAATCACAGGCTTCAACACTGCTTAATATTTTAATGTCAACAAATTAATTCTGGAACAAACTGAGACCAATACACACCCACATAGTGCTTCAACTGCGTGTCGTAGCATGGCAGCCATTTGCTACAGCACTCAGCTACTCAGCTCGGCCGTTCTGCAGGTGAGCCTCCTACAGACAAACCCTTAGATTAGACTACAAATAAATTTTTATATAAAACTTTGAACTATCCAACCCATTTATAGCCAGCTGTTACAGTTTTTGTGGGCTAGCAAGCACAACGCTCATCACAACTGCTGTAAGACACTGAAACACCACCACTGATGCCCACAAGTTGCCCAGAAAAACTACGTCACTTCACCTCTTGTTAGAGAGACGCTGGTGCTGCCCCCTGTGCTTCCCGTCTCCCCCCCCCAGGTTTACCCATGCAGTCCTGCCCTCCCTTCTGTGCTGGCCCTGGCACCCGGCTCGGCTCTCGGTCAGCCAGTTCAGCTCCCTAACCCAACAGAGAGCTACCTTGTTGCTTTCGCTGAGCCCTCTCCCATTTTAGACAGGCTGATTTGGTTGATAGAGGATCTGACAGGAGCATGCACACAGGAGAGAGAGGGAATGGGATCGCTTCTTCCAGTAGGAAATTAACTCAGCCCATCCTCGGGAACCTCACCCTGGCTTGCTACCTTATTATGGACTTGCAGTTCAGCCAAAATAGATGCTGATGCTCATGCATATAAAAAAATCCAGTGCCCACACACAGCAACAAATAAAAGCTAAGCATATACTGACAGGCTGCAGCTGTGCACATAAGCCTTCTGCAGAATTAGGTGAAAATTAGAAGGGAAGTGCTTGTTAAGAGCTTTTGTAGGCAGATCTATTAATTAGCTTCTCTGAATTTCACTATAATTAGACAATCATCATATGGGACAGTGTTCCTTACTGGCTCTTCTGCTTTGCAGTCTCATTCCTACCCCATTTACGAACACTCGCTGCTGGGTGGCCAATGGAAAGCCAACAGTCCAACCCGCCAGGAAACCGTGCTGGCTCCCATGCTCCGGGCTCGTATCGCCTGGGCCAGGCCACAAATCAACAACCGGATGGCGGACAGAGCGCTTATCAGCTACTGAAATGTTTGGGAGGAACGGAGGGAAAAAGAAGCAAATATCAAGCTACAAAGCCAAAACGTTACAACAGGTAACTCAGCCAGTTACAAAGCCAAGCGGTACTATTTTATGTAGTAGGGCTCTTCCTCACTTCATTTACAAATCACCAGCCTCCTAAGTAAGACTACTGGACAGCAGCATAATAGTAATAACAACAAAACAACAACAGTAATAAAAATAAAAAAAAACAAGCTTTCAATTTAATCATCTTAAATTTATGAACATCAGATTTTATTCTTTTACACTGGGAAGACCAAGTATTAGAAAAGAAGTACGCCCCTTAATTACAACCTGGCCAGCTAAGCTCCACAGTACAGTCCCAAGACTGAAAAAGGAACAGAAAAGTTTTCAGCATTAACAGCAAAATGTGTTTACTACAGCCAGATAACAACTGCACCTCTTACGTTAATTAAAGCTGAGCAACAAAATGCAAAAACTTGCAAAAAAAGGCACCTTATTTACAAGAGGTTTTAGTTCTAATAACCAGATTACCTCTAGCATTTGAACAACACATTTAATAACGTTCTCTTTAGAGGAAAAAAACCTTTCTGTGGAAGTTAAAGACTATCCATTCAAAAACACTGGCCACATCAGAAATTGTAGCTGCAATGTTTACATGTAAAAATTCAGCTTGCTGGTACATTGTAAAAGCATCATTTTTCTTTTATAAATATGCAAACAGATTATTCATATTCTTACATAACAGCAAGCTCAACGCATTCATAACACGGCCTGCCAAGATGGCTCACTTTTATAAAGATATAGAACAAAAGAGAACAATAGTACATAATTGCCTTACAAATGGCTTTAGAGAGTAATTATATCATTAGTCCTGAGTGGTTCCAGCTTCCAAGTGTTCTGCCACTAATCTTTTGAATACATTTTTGTCAGGAACTAAGTGGATATCACTGGGGAAAAAACTTGCATAGTGCAGAGCATGACTTTACTTTGTTGCACTCAGCTTATTGAAAAGGAGTGATTTGCTATCCCCACCACCCTTGAGACAGCCGAAGGAGGAACACCTGACAGCTGCTTCTGCGTACCAGTTGCACAGTAACTATACTCCCCAAGCTTTCTACCTTGAATTTTATCTGCCTTGCTGCAGTCGTTTGTGGGCAGAGGACTCCCTGACAGCCTGCCTACCAACCAGCGCTGAGATCCCCAACAGGTCAGTAGGACGCAGGGACCAAAACTTCTTTGCAGATCCAGATGTAGTCTGGGTCCATCGCTGACAGCTTACACAGACTGCAGTCATCCCTGCAAGAACACGTCCACATCTCCTCGCATCTTCCATTCCCCCTTTGACTTCAATTTCTGGATAAGATCATCTGCAACTGTATTACCACATACCAGAGGTTATACCCGACACATCTGCAGCTCCTGTGACCCTCTGCTACCTGCGAGTCAACTGCAACACGTGGTCAAACGCATCTGACTGCAAATCCGCTGTCCTTGGCTAGTCAGTTCAACACCTGCTCCCTCCGAGACCATTCTTCCCCCGTAGTGCCAGCTATAAAGCAATGCGTCGGCACATTATTTCTACCTCTCAGTGCCCTTATCCTGCTTCTGAACATTATCTTTCCAGATTGATATTTTGTAGGAGAGAGTCCCTGTTGAGCTTGTTGGGCAGATCTAACCGGGATTTTACTTCAGCAAACGTGACTGCTTGGCAAAGTGCTTTTACAGCACCAGAACTAGAGACACCCGAGCACTCCCTGCCAATTTTCTCGTGTTGTAGTTGGTTCCCCCACCCGCTGAGAACACGAGCACAAACTCTGTTACGCCTGGCCTTGCTAGGAGACATCAAGTCACCCTGAAGGTGTACAGCCCTTGGAGCATTCCGAGGGAATGGAACCATGTGAAAGCTAAGAAATAACCCACTTGGCAATTGCAATTAATAGCATTTACCACTTACTGAGAGCTTTACATTTCTTACGTGTTTTCAAAACATTAATTACTAAGGCAGGGGAAAAAAAATAAAGTGTGATTGCATTATGTAGAAAAACAAGTATGCTGTCATATACTAATTAACGTGTATGCACCACTCTTATACTCCCTCCTACCTGAACCTTTCCGTACGTGTAGCCGGGATGGTACGCATGGTTACAGACTTTCTCAGTGCTAAGGGCAGAGAACATTTTTGGATTTTTTTTTTTCCAGTCTGCTTCTTCCCAACCTCAGTTGCCAAACAAGGATTAATCTACAACAGGAACAGTGAGTTAAAAACCAAACTTGTTTTTAAGATAGACTGGTAAATTTAGAATGAAGCTTCCTGGGATTGTGTACTTGGCAGAGTGTAACATCTTATAAGAGCCCAATGTCTACACAAAGCTTTCAAAAACAATGAGACACGTAGCTCTTTCCACCTCAAAAGGCTACACCAAAAATCAATGACAAAAATCTAAAATGAATAATCACTATTCCAAAATGAGAAGCCCATAGTTAGGGTAAAAAATGGGATTTAACCACCCAAATGCCTTGAAATCAGAAAGGCTGAGAATCCTAGAAGCCATTATAAACACTGAAATTAATACCGCTACTTTTCATCAAGCTACCACTGTTCTCTGATAGCATAACAAAGAAATTGTGGTGTCGGCTCACAAGATTTTCAAGTGAAAGTTTCATGGAACTCTTATTTCAGACAAAACTGACCCATTTTAAGCGGGATACCCCAAAGATGACAACTTTTATCATTCCCCATCATTATTAAACATTTTTAAAGACTTTGGCAATCATAACTCCTCCACATACATTCCAAAATTTTTCAAAGCATTGCTTTCATCATCATGTAGACTAGCTCAATTTACTTCCTGTAACAACTCCTATTTCCTCGTGAAGCTGCTGTGAGATCTCCTCAGAATCATTTTCCTGGGCTACATCTCATATAAGCCAGTAAAAAAATAAAATAAAATAAAATAAAATTGAAGCCTATTGCAGATCTGTCTTTCAAGTTCCCAAAGAGCTTCACCTAAATTCAGGTAGCACTTAGAAAGTTTCTGTAATATAACTAAAATGCAATACTTAAAATAGGAAAAGGAGTTTCCACCCATAGCTCTGCATCAGACTTCTCAACAAGGTGGAAGCTCTGAACCCAAAATACTGGTGATGTTGTGCTCGTTAGCAGTGTCTGAATTCCAACGTGATACTTTATAAATACACTTTTCTAGTGGATCAGGACAGGACCAGGAATAGTTGCTATCCATTCTACCTAAAGTCTTCATCTTTGTCCTTGAGAACCTTCAAAACAAGTTGTTTCCAAGCTTAAGATGAGGGTATGGTTTACTTTCATAATGGTCATTTTACTATACACGCTGAATTTGAAAATCCAATTAAAATTCCAATACTTCAAGCTTATTCTCATTAATTTTCATCCCACCTGACAATATGAGGAAAATAAAACTCTAAACTGTCATTTAAAGACAGAAAGAGAATTGGTTTAATTTAAGGAGGTCACTGAAGGAGGACAGTTGTGTCTGACTCCTATTTTTAAGGACTTACTGTACTGAGCATTTCAATGCCCGATTTTGTATTAACCTGAATTCTAATTTTGCCATTTTACTAATTTTGTAAGAAAAAGTTTTGGCAAAGCTGGCAAGCAATGGCTACTTCTGCTCCATTTAACCTGAGGATATGAAGGCAGAATCATGAAGCCATTAGGTTGTTAAGAACCCCAAGTTTAATTCCCTGACTCATGAGGTTCTCAGGAAGAAATCACATGTCAGTTCTCAAAAATACTTGAGGCTTAACTGAAATAGGAAGCCTTTAATATTTCAACAGTATTTAAATAAGATGCAAAAAGAAACAGGGAGAGAGGTTAGAAGTTATTGCAGCTTAAGAATTCCATATATCTGCTGGTGACTATCTACCTTTAAAATTCTTGTTCTATATTCCCATTCTGCCAACAGCTTCAGGATGTGAGCTTCTCCCATTCCAGATGTACTTGTGAGGATGAAGTGCAAAGTGATCAGATACTGGCGTGATGGAACAGGAGTGCCCAAAACATTAAAAAAACACAGCGTACTTGCTCAGCAGAGCACCTGGAGCAAAATGAGCTGCTTCATTCAAACAGGAACAAGCTGCCCCAAAGCATCATCTTTGATCTGCAAATGGATGTGTTATTATTAAAATACTGTTGTCTCCACTGAGCCCTCTGGGAGTATGTCCGCAGCAGCACTCGGCCCCATTCAGATCAAACAGCACGTAACCTGCTGCCATCGAGGCGTGCTCTTTAGCCACAGCTGGGAAGCTGGGAGACCTGCCCAGATGAAGTCCTCTCCTGTCTTTTTATAACTGCATGACAGAAGCCCAAACCACTCACTGCCCCTCATTCCTCACCTCAGCTGTCGCAGCAGCCTTGCACTTCAGTTAACAGTGACACAGTTGAGCAAGGGCACGCTTGAAGCAGTCAGCATCAGCAGCAGGACACTGAACTCCCATCCAGCTCTACCTACAGGTCAGCAGTGTCAACAGATGCTGAGATCACTAAAAAGCAGACTGCTATAGCTTCCACTAGTAAGAGAGCAAATCAGATCATCATTTAGCAATAGGAACTCTTGAATGAGGGTAGTAATACCAGCTATTTCTGTATTTTTTCACCCAGCCCAGCAAGACTCCTGATCACTGACAGGTGAACCTGCCAGGGCAAACCCAGGAGAGGACTGCTCTTGGGTCTGCCTCATTTCTTACACCCTCTCCCTAAGCATCTGCTACTTATCGCTCTTGAAAAGACCCTGGTGCTTCTGTCCGACCTAACGCAGACACCTGCATGTTCCAGACCAGATTCAAGACGAGAGGGCTGTACGATTTACAACTGCAAAGAGTACAAAAGGACAAATTAGACAGACTGAGCCCAGTACTTTTGCTCTGCACCACACAATCTCTTTACGTATGATCCAACAACAGAAAACTGCACTTTAAGCTGTTTCACAATGGAAACTCTCGTAAAATCTCTTTCAATATCTTGTCAAAATCAGCATGCTCTGTGACTAGATGACTGTCAGGGTGATCTATAGCCCCTAGCTAGCACTGTAATATAAGCTAAATTGCCTGAGTCACAAGCAATGATAGAGTCATTCTACAGGAAATTGGAAATCAATTCTTGTCATCACTGTACATAACTCCTTTATCAGAGTTCCAGTTCACCAGTGTAATGCAAGGGAAAGAGGCTGGGAACTGACAATCCTGACAAGTTGAACAGTCGCACACAAATATATGAAGTGCGGAAGTTCTGTCTGGAACAGCACTTTCCATATGGTACGTGCCAGGTATAAGCAGCCCGACTGGGTAAAATATTGAAGGTTAATGGTGGTCACGTACTTGTAAGCAGAAAAAGCATCGTGTTACATTAGGAGGATGTATGTACCTGGGGGTTGAGCCTGAAAATGGAGGCCACAGCCAGCAGAGCGTTCTTTGTGCAACGAGTCCTGTAGAAAAGAAGGGACAACCTGCTGCTAAATCACACGTGCACTTCACAAGCTGTTTAAGAAACACAGGGCAGCAACAGCAGTGGCAGCAAGCACTTGTTCACAAATTTTACAATTCCAAACGCTTTTCCTCAGGATGCAGTTACTAGAATCAACTGGTTAAATCAGCTTTTGTCACTAAGAAGGAGATTTTAAGGGAGGAGCCACTCACTTGATTCTAAAAGCTAGGAGGAAAAGAGAATCCAACATGTTGCTGTTCTTAGAGCATGCCATCACCTTTCTGGCAATGCTGTTACTCTATGTTATGTGCTAATATGTCTCTTTTTATTTAGACTAATCATCTAACCTCATGACAAATAAGTCCTAAATTTGTTTGAAAATATATGCAATTTAAGAATATTCTCCTTGAAACAGACAAAACACTCTCTATTTCCACCTTCTGAACTGCCCTGCATGAAAGTGAACTCACCAAGCTTCCAAACACATACAGCAGAACCATGGCCACTTCACAGAATTCCAGAGTGGCTGAGGTTTCTTTACACAAACTCACTTGCAACTACATAATACTGACAATCTGGGATGCGGGAACACGATGAGCATATGCAGAGTCCAGCACAGCATGTTTCTGAGCTTAATGCAGAAGTCCCAACCCTACTCCTACCAAAAGACAAATTCGAATAAAATCTAATACAAAGCGCTCTGTGTAAAGCATATGAAAATTTTCTTTCTTACTCTCTGGCCTATTAAGGAAAAAGTTCCCCCACAAACCAAATGTACTCGGACAAACACCGAGGATTCCTCTCCACGCGAGCCCAAGGGCAGCACTCCTCCGCGAAGCAGAGCACAGAGGAGAAGCAAACAAGCCAACCGCACCAGCGGCCGACCCACCCATCCGCCACAATAACCGGCAGAGCCTGGACCGCGCCCCAGAGAGGGGCTGCTCATCGCTCCGAAAGAGCCGGTTCAATGCTGGCTGCAACAATGTCTGGCATTAATCAGGCAAAAGGAGAGCCAAGGGGCTATCAGAAAACGACTGAGACGCTAAATGCCATCATCTTGTGTTAATTAGCTGAATTGAGTTTACATAAGCCACCGATCTTTTTATCCTCACTGCCCTACAAATTTAAGTATGGTATTGTTTATATTCTTATAGCCATGTCTGAACAAAAACTCATTCATACTCAACTTTTGAAGTGTATGAATACTTTTCAGCTCTTCTGCTCCATCATTCATTCAGAAATACACTCATTCCATGCTCAGTTTTATTTTTTATGTAGAGGATAGCTGGGAAAGGAATGCATGTTTTGTGGCAGAATAGTTCCAAAATTTATTTAAGAAAAATACACCATTTCTTGATATATTTGTTTGTTTTAAAAACAACTTGAAATCTACAGTATCCCAGAAAGACATTCATTTCTACTCAAAAAGTCTTACTTGAGCTTAAACCCATTAACCACCCTAATGATATGCCATTATTCACTAAACCATTAAAAATTAATCTGGTAGATAGAAGTTTGGTCAGATGTTTGTTTGTTTGTTTAGCATTATTACGCAGCTTCGAACCCACAAACCAAAGGAAAAAGGCTTTTAATTAAGGCATGCTGAATAAGAAGAGCATGAAAGCGTAACATTTAATTTTCAGAGCAGAGTTACACAATGTGTATTCCTTGGTGGCAAAGCCAGCACCAGCAGTTCCTGCTCTACTCCACCTCTCCCTTCTTGTTCCCATTAAAATGCTGTGACGTTGCGATACAAGTTCATCACCGCAATAACCCAGGATATCATTCACCAACCCTGTAAAAGTGTTGGAATTCTTTTAAACGCCTCTCGGACAGCCTTAAAAACATCCCCCTGTGAAGGCAGAAAACACTGGCCTGGAAATATAAGCAACCTGACGTGCATAAAACAAAACTCAGCAGCCAGTGTCCACACCGTACCGTTGTACTAATACTGTCCTGGTTCGCCACAGGCTGGCACGTGGCCCTACCAAGTTAAGCCAACATGACACAGTGCTGGTTAAGAACGAGCTGCATTAGTCACTGGCTTCCTCAGGTTTATACACGAATACACTGGCTCGTAAAGAGACAAGACAGAAATCCACCCTGGTCCATTACCACTGACACTCCCAGCTGAAGAAATACGGGCTGTCCTCTTCTGAGGGTTCACGCTTCTTTTGATGGTCTCTGTTGGGACCTCCAGACTGAATTAGAGACTGTCACAAAGACATGCAACATTCATGCCACGAAGTATGGGTGGCCAGCTCAAACTAGAGATTTGGCATCAGCAGACATTTTGTTCTTGAGTTGCACTCTTACATATACAGAAGGAACATCCTTAGCTACAAAAAAGCACCACGGTGAAAGAATCGGTAAGCGATGGCAACCACAACTGGATTCTGAAAAGTCTACAGAGGTCTGTAGAGAATGAAGGACGAGGTGTGAACAGCAGAAGTAGGCAGAACTGCGGTGTTGTAACAGCATTACTTACTGAATACTGAATTTGCAGAGTCCTTCAAAGTCTGCATCACCCTGCAGCATAAAGTAAGGACATCAACGTCCACCTAGCGTGAATCCGTAACAGGAAGCCAGAGTATGAGCCAGTGGTACCGACTCAGCCGAGAATCCCTGAATCCAGAAAGAGCAGCCGCTGCCCACTGAGCAAGCGTACCAGTTCTGCCAGGCAGCCACTGCAGGCTTACAGCCATCCTGCAGCAAGGCAAACCAGTGTTGCTTGCTAGCAAGTATTACGCAGACAGAAGGTACAGAGCAATCCAAAAAGCCTGCTAACAACAATGCCAGTAATAGTGGGCTATTGCTTGTGAAAAACTGAAAAAGGAGCCAGTGATATTAATTATAGTCACTACTGGATCCAATCCTCTCCCCTCCTTTCCTCTCCAAACTGAGGCTTCCTTTACAGTATCATGTAAAAAACACATGAGCAAACTATGCCCAGCAGAAGTTTTGCAAGTCATGAATCTTCTCTATAACTGCCATCATAACCATGGGAAAATATTTTATAGCTGCAATAACCTCCTTTAAAGGAGATTACCAAAGTTAACAGCCATGATTGAAAAATAACTGGTCCCAGCTTTGTTTCAGTCCTTAATTTAGACACTGTTTGTTAACTGCTAGTTATTGCTGAAGCACAGTGAATTTTGCTTGGTAAATCATTTTAAAGACTGTTTCTCTATATATTAAAAAGCCTGAAAGAGAGGTTAGGAAAACCAATAAACTTACAAGTATGGAAAAGGCTACAGACACAGAGAAATCTTTTATCAATGCACAGCATTGTAGTGAGACACTTCCCGACATGAAAAAGTAATTTCCATGTTTACTGATGCATTGTGGATATTTGTTCAAAGCCTTTAACATAAGCTGTTAGTTACGCAGCACTGATTCATTTAAGTTCTGATGATTTCTCAAAGTTTTAATTAGTTCTGAGAAAATGTTTTATGTAGAAGCCAAAAGTCACCGTGAAGTAGACCTTCCCCTCCCTTCTTCTTGCAATTCAAAACCTCACGGGAAATGTCTCGCGTATTAGATTTGAGCAGAGAATAACACCACTCCTTCAACAGAAAGCTGCAGCACTTCCCTGGCTGCCACACAGCACCCTGCATTTCTTTTTTCGCACCCAAAGTACTTTACAAAGACAACACATTTATCCACATTTTACAGATGAACAACCCAAGCTGCAGAGAAATTAACTCATCTCTTATGGACCCATAGCAGTGGTAGCATCAAGAAAGCAGCAGCAAAGGTTTTCTGCATGTCAGGGCAGCGTGCTTGTGGCAGCACGGAGTCCAGTGAGACGAGCAGGCGGGCTCGCAAGGCTCCTGCTCAGACCTGCGCCCACCTCCCTTGGCACAGGATCGCTGCCAGGCAGAAGCAAACAGGCTCACGTTCACCTGCACGCTCGCGCGGTGACACCGCTGGGTTGCTGCCTCCCTTTGTCTCTTCGCGCCTCCCGCTCGAACACCGAATACCACCTCTGTGTTCAGTCCTGTGGCGTGACCAAGGAAACCCCAATCTGTTGGGAGTGCACAGTGATCTCTGAAGTACTACAGCACGGAATCACGTAGGCCATCTCACTGTCTTCACTCCAGCGAAGTCCTACAGATGGTGCCGAAAGCCAGCTTTTGCACGTGTGATCTGCTGAGAAGATGGACTTTCTGCAAGCTCCTGTTAGGTGTTTTCTAATTCTCTTATTTTAGATGTGAAAGTAATTAGAGTGCATTCTTACAGCAACTCAGAAGATGACTTTCCTGCAAATTGCACCTACCAGATGATTTAAGTAGAGCAAAGCACTTTCAAATGTTTAAAAGCCTAAATAATTGCACTTCATACATATGCTTTTATAATCTTCTACAAGACCTCTGCCTTTTGAGTAATATCATCTCGTCATTTCTCCATTTGTTCTTGCATTTCCATCTTCCACTTCCAGACTGTATTTAGGACTAGAGAAGCAGAAGGGAGGAAAACAGCTTATGTCTTGTCTGTAGCCTTGAGAGAGGGAAGCACAGGATCATCTGGCAAGAAATTGCAATGCTGCAAGAATTCAATTTCTGCATCACAACTAAGACACTAAATCTGAACAAGCAAGCACCTAAATTTCTGGATGTTAATCCAAGCTGAACTAAACCTCTGGGTTCTGCCATTACTTTTAAAGACAACTATTCTAATAATTCATACTTTTTCACAGCTTGGATACTTAATGATGCTAGAAAACTCTGAACAGAGGAAGAATAAATCCTTTGACAGATAGAACAAAAACTGAATTACAGGTTTCTTCATTACGTGTCTTTAAAACTTTGTCTGACCATGTGCATCTTACAGCAGCCCCAGTACAAATTATGTACAAAGAACCTGCACACTAGCTACGTCACTAAGTGTATCGGTGACCTCAGTTCATCGGATCAAGGCAGAACTCCTCTTCCACCCTTCTCTTCTCCCACCCCAGTGCAAGGTTTGTCCTGACACGTGTTATTGTCTGGTACGGCAAGATAGTCATTACCAATACAGTTCTGGTTTTATTTAAACCACCTACCCTGTAGGTTAGCAGGTGGTTTTGGGTAGCATGTTTCCTATCATATACAGATTAGACCAGGCATTTCTCTGGTGTTATTTATTGTTATTAGCATATATTATACGCTTTTTCTTTACTTATCAGTTCCCACGCACCACAACAGTGGCATACCCTTTTTATACAGCAATTTAGGGTACTCCTTTTAAATAGCTTATTTCCATATGCAAGGCAAACAGTTACGTACCACGTAGCTGCTTGGAGGCCCCTTGCTTGCTTGTAGAAGTTCTTTTCCAGTAAGTTAAACTTAATTAAAATTACAACATGTAGAAAAATCAATGTGATCACGGGGTTTAGTCTGTCCTACAATAACCACATCAGTTCGGTCTTCGCTTGTAATTTTACCATTTAAGAACCTGGCTTCCCTATGTCTTTCTAGAACAGGATGCTGCAGTGCTCAGAGCCTGTTACACCCGCAGCGTGACTGCAGACGTGTCTCGGCAGACACCACCTATTGGTTCCAAAGTTTCCTGTAGGGTTTTACATTGAAGAAAATACTCATGTTTCCAGCAGCAGTAAATCATTGCTATGACTTCCAGTATGGAATCACATGAAATATGCATACATTAGCAGTATTATTAAAAGTACTCCATTCCCTAACGAAGATGTTAAGTATTACTGGCTTTGCTCTTTAGGCCTATTCGTATGATTGCTGTAAGACTGATTACTGTACCTGTTACTCCTGGTGCTCCAGCAACCACAATGAACTCCAACTTTGGGTGAGGTTTCAACTCACATTTCTGAAACTTCTCTGATTTCGATACAGATCCCACATTCAACGTACGAACATGGCAGAGAAGGCCCTCTGCATGCTGGTACAGGGCAGCACCCGGAAAATCATGCTCAGCAAATACTGTTTGACTTGCAAAGCACTTGCAATAGAATACGTAATTTTTTAATCGTAACTAAAGATCACTGTTATAATCTGGACTAGATAACTCTTTGTGGTCATGCTACTTGGCCAAATCAATGCAAACAGCCTTGTGGTTGTATTCACTAATTCGAATTTGCCATCCTACCTATTCATTTTCAACAAGCTAAGCAACCCACATAGTGAAAACCCCATCTCACAGGGAAAAAAGCACAGAGATGAAAGCCATCACCAGTTTGAAAGACAACCAGAGAAAACTCCATGTGATGCTTGTTTGGTATCATAAAATACCCCAAATTTCACACAGTTATGTTTAACTGAGGAAAACCTACCTGAAGGAAGCATCTTCTGCCCAAGCCCTGAACTCACTAAGATTGACAACAAACACTCTTAATAGCAAGGTTATTTGATGAAATGATAAAGTAACTAAGCATTCAACAGTCCTCCTCTTCGCAGGTTTCCCCCAGCCATCAAATAAAAAACCCAATTAGGCAAAACCACTTGATGGCATACTTAACCGACTGCTATCCTGTTACAGTCATACTATGTCTCAAAGAAGAGAAACTCCACTCTGCATCTGTTAAACTATAGCCTTCCTAGTAATTCCCTGGATACCAGCAATTCCTCAGTCAACTTTGGTTGAGATATTTTAAACAAGCCCTGAATGCTCACAGATAAACCCCTGAAGACAGTTAAAGGAATTCAGCAGGGATGCAAAAAGCTTTGCTGGGAAATTTAAGCTACTGCCGATACCCAAGTACAGTATAGAGGGAGACTGCAATATCCTTAATTACCCACACTCCTCTGACATTGCTCAGTGTTCTGTATTTAAAAATGGCACAATAATGGTGAGAATGCCACAGATGTGCAAACTGAGCCTCACCTGCCTGCGTATTTCTAGTAAAAACAATTAGTTTGGACCTCATTCTGCTTATGCAGCTTTTCACATGGCTCTGCTAAAAGCATTATGATGGCAATTACTGAATGTCATCAAAGGGCTCACAAACTGCTAAAGAAAATACTATCAACTACCACTTAATGGCGCATGATGGCACTTAGCCACTCACATTTACTGGCTAGGACTACGCAGATGGCCAGTTGTTGTGGCTGGGCCGGCGAGTTGCTTGCTAAGCCACTGTAACATGGTCACTCAGGACCCTAGGAATAAACACGAAGGGCTCCCACTGAAAAATCCAGGAGGCCCGCGTTGCTTCTTGCCTTGGATACTTCTGATTATCAAGCCTAGGTAGGAACTGTGCAGCTCTCAGATGCTTCAGCCAAAAGATGTTTTCCTAATACTTCCACACCACGCATTGCTTCCTGCTGCTGTACCCTGACCATCTTCTGATGGTTATTTACTCCACGGTACTTAACATGCGACTTGGACGTGATGCACTGAGGTTTGCAGAGGCCACAGGAAGAGCACCAAACAGTTTCACAGGACTCTCCATATAGTGGAGCTGATCATATGCATCCACCACAGCGGTACAGAGCATTCAAAAGGTTAAGATTACCCCCAATCCCCTTAAGAACTGGTGCTGCAGCACCAGACATTCTTCACTGTGGGTCTTGCTCTGTGGAGCAGGAAGCGGTTTTCTTTCCACATCACTGCAAGTCATGGCCCGGAGTCCCAAGTGACACAGCACTGCAGGGCTAACATTGCTGATGTATCCAGCTAGAATGCAAGTTCAATAATAGCCGTGTCAAAAAAAAAATGTGTTTACTACAGTAGGGAGAATTTTTGTGAAACCACAGCACCATCATCTGGTCAAATGCCTGCACTGCTTTTTACCCTTATCACCAGATTATTTTGAGAATAACCATTTTACGATCTATCTCAGCACCTCACAGGATTTGATGTTAAAATGTAACAACTTTCCTGCAATTATGTTTAGAATTAAAAAAAAAAAGTCACTTGCTCAGTATTCCTTCTACCATTTTACCATTGTTTTTCCCCATCTTTCTAGGGCCAGTTCCATCAATCCTTCCTTTTCTGTAAATGTCACAGGAAGGGATTTTCAAAAGCAATAGATCTTCAAGGGAGTTCTGGAAAAATCCCTCATCCAGAAAAGTACAAGTAAATCCCTAACCAGCTTTGCTAGCAGTGAGAAAGATGAGCATAAATCCAACTATGGCTCAAACTCAGTCTTTTCACAACTTATTGGAAGACTGACGGTTGCTTTACTGCATGATACGTGTACTATTATTTTAAAATATTTCTTAACCATTAAGTAAGAGAGACATTCCTGCCCAGTGAAGGTTTAACTTCGTGTCCCTTGCAGTCAAGTGGGATGCGATAGCTCCATCCACTGCCTCATTCTCTAAGGAATCCTAGAAACATACCGTGGGAGAACAGCAGGACAGAGTTTGGGCCACAGAAAAGAGCTCAACACAGATGGTGTTAGCCAGAAGCTGGGAAACGAGAAGATAAAACCCCTTTAGCACCCACGGGCCAGAGGGACAGGAAACAGCACTCTGCTTCACTTCTGCAGCACAGCCTGCCAGCCCAGCTCCCCTTTCAAGTCTCCTCCGTGGCTGTCAAGGACAGCCATACAACGCAACCCTTTGAAACTGCACAGACAGACAGTGGGTTCTTGAAGTCATCCAAAGGATTTAGACGCAAGTATCACTTAAGCAAAGCTATTGAACAGGTACTACTTTTAACAAGGCAAAATGCAATTTCAGTGGTGAACAACAGGATTCAGATCTCTGAACTTCCTTGTACCCACACACTACTCATATTCTCAGCTTTTAAATACGTCATTTTCAGCTGCAAGTCCACCTGGATGCCTCCATTCTCCAAATACAGCACTCCAACTGAGCTGTGTCTCTTTTGCACTGACTCATGTCGCCCCCTCAGCGCTCCCCCACAAAAAAGGTGACGTTAGGCAACACCTGAGCTTAGCGTGCTCCTGCTTGAAAGAGGGGGGTGCACAGAGCCAGCACCGCACAGAGCTGGAGACAGCATGAAGAGAAGTAATTCGTCCATGTGAGATAGGCGGGTGGGAAGTAGTTTGGCCTTCAAGTTTTCCAGCAGGCCATAAGTGAGGCTTCCTGCAACACAACAAATCCAAACAGGCTTCTGTTGTCTTTCCAGGGCACACGTGAAATATCAGATCATTCCAGTTCACGTCTGCTTCTAAAGGCCTGATGAGGATTTCAACCTGTTCAAACTTACTTTGCTTTCCCTACTCGATGTGCTACAAGAATTCCTGCAGTGCAGGGGACACAGCACAGTACAACACACCCTGCAGCATGGAATCGCTGGAAAACTCAGCCTAGGCATCAGAGTTTGATGAACCTTAATCACAGAGGACTTGTACTGATGAACAGGGATTGCGTGGCTTTGAGTGGCTAACGAAGCTGCAGTGGGGCATTTACCAAGTGATTTTTAAAGCAAACATCATTGATTTCCTTGCTGTGAGATGCAACACATGTGACAGATTCAGAAACGGCTCCACTACCTGGCCTCAAGGGAGCAGAAAGGAGCCAAGGACAGTAACCGTGTCAGCAACTGCAAGCACTGCTGTCTGTCTGTGTGTCCACCAGAACCGCTGCCTCCAGCTGGACCTAACGACCACTTCCATGAAGCAAAGTCTTCTGCCCTAGGCGAGCACTCCAACAACCGGGCTTCTGAACTGTTACGGGGTACATCTCTCATGTTCAGAAGACTCAGACTAAGAACCCTCCTTAAAAGTTTTTAACTATACCAGTATGCTTCAAGAAAATGTTTTCTCATTTTGAGAAACCAGCATTTTCTACCAAAAAAAAAAAATCACTGAAAAATTCACAAACAGCCCCAATTATTATGCTATTCCTATGGGCATCTTGTGGGAAAGTCGTTTTGTCATGTTTCACAAACACATTCAAACAAGTTTACTCTACCCTTTCCTTTACTTGGCCCCTCTGCTTTCGTGCAGTGCCCACAGTCGGCAGCAGCCCCCTTCTGCCCTGCCCGAGGAAGAAGAGCACAGCTGTAGCTGCTGGCTGGGGGAGGCAACACGCACTCCCCCGCCTTGGGCAGCTGTGCTGCTCTCGCACCCGAGGGCAGTCTGCAGTTCCCCAGCCCGAGTTACGTTTGCAGCCATCAACTGCAACCTTGCTCCCTTTTCCCAAAGGAAATGAGCTACAGGCAGCAGAACTGTGTCCCCTCTCCCAAGCCCCTGCCACCACTGCATGGTTCACAGCCTCTTCTGAACCTTTGCACAACTCAGCCACAGCAGCCAGTTTACGGAGCAGCCCAAACCAGACCCAGATCACAGGCTAATGTTACAGAAGATGTCTGGAGCACAGGAGGTTCCCTCTGGACATCAGGAAGCACATCTGTGCTGCGCGGGTGATGGAGCACTGGCACAAGCTACCCAGAGAGGCTGTGGAGTCTCCTCCTTGGAGATCTACAAAAGCTGTCTGGACACGGTGCTGGGCACCCTGCTCTGGGTGGCCCTGCTGGAACAGCGGCTGGAGCAGAGGGACCCAGAGGGCCCTTCTCACCTCAACCATTCTGTGGTTCTGAGAGGACAAACTGCTGCAGACCATTAGCTTAAAAACTAGAAGTCACAAAATAACAAAGTCAGTTAAGCCCCTTGAAAGTAAACCGACTGATGGAGATCATAAAAATACAGTGCCAAAATTCAACAGCTGTATGCTCAGCTATTTCAATGAGTGAACACTCCGGTATCTCAAATGATCTGTCACTGTTAGCCAGAAGACATTCAGTAATGGAACGCAGTTAGTAATGCGGTCAGGAGCATGCACACAAGACGACCACGCTGGCACTGCGCAGCTCATTGTTTTAGGCTACAATTGACAAGACTCCACTGGTGCAGATTAAATGCAGCTGCAAGACCCAAATGGCCAAGATGGACAAAGTGCTGGGGAAAAGAAACAGAAGAACATGAAACTCCACAGTCATACGATATTTATGAAAGGCCATTGAGTGATTATTTCAACATGCATTTCTGGTTATTAAAGGAAAAACAGAACCTATATCTAAGATTTAAATAAAGATTCATGAAAAATAAGGTTGTGCAAAAGAGCTACTTATCTGCACTAATTGCTACTAAGAGATTGTCTACATGGAGCTTGTATTAATACCCCCAGTCATGATACAACATTAAATGAAAGATCACTGGTAACTTTTAGAGTTGCAGCGCTTCTCTCAGATTTTGGAGTCTGTAGGCATTTATCTCAACTCACTAAAGCAAACACAACTGTCTTTTGCTATATCAAAAACTGAAAAGCTGCCAGCAACACTTATGCATACTGCAGAAAACATTCTGCATGACTTCCATCTGGTATTCATCAATCTAACTGGATGTAAGGATGGCATATGTTAGTGTTCTCCCACAGCCTAGAGAAAGTAATCAGCTTGCCCTCCTTGATGCAAGCACCACATTTTTTGCCTCAGATATTTTTATTTAGTTGTTTTTAACATACTACAAACCCTTGTATCAGAAGGCAGCCTTCTGGGCATTCCCACTGGTGTCACCACACTGCTGGGCGGTGTTACGTCTGGTTTGCCATGGCAGAAGTCTATCTGCAAGCCAATAAGTCAAATACCCAGGCTACAGAGAGAGCTCCAGGTGGTCTGCACCTCTGAAAGAGGTGCGGCTGTCACTTTGCCCCCAGAGTAGGCATCACCCTCTACATAAATGAAAAAAAAAAAACAAGATCCAGACACACTTTGTTTTCCATCGTTAGTAATGTTAAAGTTGCTGCAAGTCTTAAAACCACACAGACATGCTAAGTCTTCCAAGATTAAGGGAATAAACTCCCAAACAGGATTTTTTTTCTATTGTTACCAATGGTGTAGATTTTGTTACAGAAGGGAAATAGCTGTGTCTATGTGAAGTTAAATGCAAACAGAAATGCGTGTATTTGCTAAATATGGACTGAAGGTTTAAGAATCTAACATGGTTGCATTTTTAAGTACAAAGCAAATGGATGATCTAGCTGAACTCTAAAGCAACACAGGGGTTCCAATTTCTGACTGATAAACCACTGCTACAGCATGAAGTAAAGCCCAGTGAACTCATGGCAAGATTCCCTTGCACATAAATGGACACCAGCTCAGGCTCCAGGCTCAGAGCATGAACACAGAGGCTGCTTTCTCAGGTTTCAACTAGCAGATGTGTAGCAGAAATCTCTCTGCCAAGGAGGCACAAGCTTGGGTTTGGGGGTTTGTTCTTTCTCATGTCTTACTGATTTTGAAACTATTGCTATTAAATAAATTAAACAACAAGAAAACCCAGACAATGTTGGAGGAATAGACAAAGGAATTCAACTATTAAAAATGAAGACTAACAAAAAACATCTCAGTATTTTCAGTTCAATTGAAAACAGTCTCTTTTTCCCCTCACAACTATTTTCCTCAAATCTGAAGTCCCAATCCTGTTCCCTGCATTCCATGCTATTGAACTCCTCAGCATTCAATGAGAAACACACAAACCCAAGTAGCAAGCTGGCAGCAAAATTGTACCAACTGGAGGGAAATAAAGCTTTCAGCATCACCAGCCAAGAACAATCCAGTAAGGATTATTTCTAGTGCTTTGCATTTCACAAGAATAATCATTTTTTGCCAACATGGCCAGAAAACGTGGTGTGGAGGGGACACCAGTGTGGAAAACTGGATCCAGATAGCCTTTTCTGGCCTTTCCTGCTTTCGCAGAGTCTGTATTTATCTCTGTAGGATATTCTTCAGATATTTAAACAAATATTTGTTGGGTTTGTTTTGTTGTTGTTGTTGAAAAATACAGACTTCACTCAGAGAAGAGACCGGCAAGACAGAAACCAATCTATGCAAGAGCATGCTTGCAGAGCACTGGGTGCCCTACAGCAGAAACCTGAGTCAGCTTCTCCCGCCTGCTGGAAGCTCTTCATTCCCCATATCATTCCTGGAGCCCTTTCCACCCAGTCCAGTGTGAATTCATCTTTCTCAAACGGCAGCTCAGAATTTTAGCACTACATTTTAGATAAGGTCCTATTAATATATTGGACAGCAGCATAATGACTGATGATCTTTGTCTGAATTCTAGATAACACGGGGGAAAAAATGTTAAGTATCAGCCTTTTCACCAGACAATACAATTGTTTAACAGCAAGTTCTCGGAGCAAACGGGGAAGCTGCGGTCACCTCACTGCCTCACTTGGGTGATGAGCCACTTGCTGCCCGAATCCAACCCCGCAGCTGACGGGGTTCTTGAGGCTTTCCACCAGCAGCCCTTTGAACAGCGAGCCTGCTATCGGCAGCTGAAGATGCAATGCCTCCCAGGAAGGAAAAGCAGAGCAAATTACCTCTGGGCTCCCACCCTCCAACCTCCTCCTTGCTGAAAAGATTACTGCGATGGAACAAAAGGATAGAGTCACAGATTTTAAGGACATGAGAGAACAGTCTTACCACTTCGTGTGACACACAACCTCAGCAGTCTATTTGTGCAGCAGGAGCAAAACTTCCAGCTGAGCTTGACTATTTCTTTTAGAAATCAACTCCTAGAGAAGGATCCCCCTAACTGGAAGGATGTTGTTCCGAAGGTTAATCACCTTCAGTGATGAAGTTTTGTATCAATTTCCTAATTTCAACACACCCAGTTTCAGATTCCAAACACTGAAAGCCTCAGGCCAATTACAGCAAGATCTAGGAGCAGAACCTTGTCTATGTGAAATTGCCCATACCAGTACTTCCTTAGGGTGGTTGCGTTTTTGTTTCTTTGGGGTTTTTGTTGTTGGGGTGTGTGTGTGCGTTGGGGGAGCGGGCTGTTTTGCTGTTAACCAGCAAAATCTTCAACCACGACAAATGTCTTCAAAAAGCAAAGTTATCCAACTGCTAGTTCAGCTCCAAGGAAGCCTCTGAGGGGAGAATCCAGCAGTCTGCAGAGACGGGGCTCAGGCACCCCTGCTCACCAGAACCCAGGTGACGCACACCTTAGCTCCCACCGATTAGGTCCCCAGGAAATGTTCCCATACATTCTCCTTTTCTGTACTTTCAGGTTTTACGTGTATATGAGCTTGAGAGGTGTAGAAGACTAATTTCAATACAAACACGGCCATCTTTCATACATTCACATCTTCTGTAACCGACTTCTCCTCTCCTAATTCTCAGAAGAAATCTATACTGCCTATGCTGATTTTTTCCACATTAATGCTTTAGAAAAAAAGAAACAATAGCTATTGATTTCAGTTATAACTACCCGTTATCCTGCATGAATGACATAGTTCAGTAAAACTAACAGAAACAGGAGCAATGTTTTATACTAGTATCATATTAATGATTGGGAGACTAATCATATCTTATCAAGCTGCAAGCATCGGCGAGCCAAATACATAAAAATGGAAGATGTGCCCTCAAGCTGCATACTTAATCTATTTAACACAGACTTTATTTTTACATCATAGCACTATACACGTTCAGTTGTATACTCTGTAAAAGCAGTTAAGTCTTAACTCAAGACCTCACCACGACTCTCTGCTGGTTTGCCACCTATGTTCTACATCAAGCAAGTAATATAAAAACTGAATAAAAATCTGTGAAGGTCCTTTTAGCCTTGGCAATCACTCATATTGGGAAAATCAGAATAGATCAAGAATTGCTCTTACTTTTTCCAGTCTTGCCTCTCATCCAAGCACGTGGATTTAAACAGTTACATGCCTATTTGTAAGTTATTGGAGCATTTGCAGCTTACATCATAAATACAGACCTAGCCTGCAGGAAAAACAATGACTAATAGTTGAAAAAGTGCCTTCCAATTAGTCATTGTGAAGAACAGCCATGCTCACTGCTCAGTCCTCAGGTGCCAAAGTCCAGCAGGGAAGCCTGACATGAAATATTCCATCCAGAGAAATACGTCACTTTCAAATGGCAACAGCAGTTAGATCAGACTGTGATTCTTCTCTCTTGGCACATACCAAAATGAAAGTTTATGTTTAAAAAAATTCCCCAAAATTCGAACCCCTTAAGGAAGCTGATGGGAAAAGCTGTGCTCGGAGTTGCATTCCCACCACTGGCACATGATGCATTCTGCTTCAGAAGACCTGCGCCAGACTATTTTCTCTTCCCAATCTCAGCATTAAGCACAGATACAATTACAGGAGCCTGGAGATGCTGCCTCTCGCAGGCAAGTTGCTGCTCATCTGCCACCTCCTGCCCGTGTAATATGGGGATTCTGCTCCAGCCATGTCTGCAACTCAGCGGGACGTGGTAACTGAAGACCCTTTTTCTCACAGTCATTTCTCCTCTCAAAATGTGACAGCCTTGCCAAATGCCACTCAGAATTCACCTAGGTGCTATCTTCAGCATCCCTGCCACAGACTGGTGATCCCTGGATTAATCTGCTAAAAACCAAAGTCAATCAGGAAGCATTTGCACATCTCCAAGTCGGGTTTACTGAAAAAGCCTTTTGGTCAAGACTCTGTCCACCTCCATGGTCCTCCTTCCAAGACACAGTGCAGCTCCAGTCTAAATCCAGACTTTGGAGATAAAGACTACACTTTGGTTATGCTCTGTAGACTTAGAGCAACATAAGGCATTTTGCAACTAGAAATTTCAAAGACAAACTCAAGGAGATGTAGATTTACCTGAGGGCAAGGGGAGCCATGGTATCTTCCCTTTCCTCCTCTTCCTCCTTATTAATAGCTGGCTTAGCATGTGCAACACATCGTATGCCACGGTCAGGGGCTGTGCAATCACACTTCAGGACTGGGCCTGCCTCATTTTTACAGTGGCACGTGGTCACGATTAACACCTTGCTTTGGAAAGGCTCCGGGACCCTGGAAACAGCACACCTGGAAGGGGTTCCTCATCTCTCTTACGGCAGTGAAGGAGCTTCATGTTGAGAGCTTTCAGTGCACCCTCTAGTAATCCAGGTGACGTTTTTGTAGGATTTTATCACAAATTTTATTTACTCTTTTGGACAATCTGGATATGGCCTGGTCAGTTTTTAAGTCAAGTCCCTTCCGTCTGGACAAGTGGCTAGGAAGAAGGTAAGAGCAGAGAGATTTGAGAAATACTAAGTCATCTCTGTTCAAATAAAAAGCATGTTGTCTTCCTGAATACATTATGCTAAATCTGCATGTAAATGAGAAATGTATAAATAGAATTGGGCATTAACTGACATAAGATTTTTTTTAATGGGGATGAGGCAGGGGATGTTGTTATTACAGGAGTTAAATTCTAACATCTGTTTTTAATACTACCAGCTTATTTGTCTGTTTATACCTACAGGCTTTCAAGACATCATTCAACACTGCTAATTAAAGCTGACAAGTTTTGTTCAGTGCGATTCTTGTATCCCTGCAAGCCATTTACTCATGTCACTGCTGTCATTGCAGGTGACACAGCTTCTTGATGGAAAGATGACATGGGGCCAGAATGCCTCCACAAGGGACGAGAAGAGGTTCACCTTGTCCCCTGTCAAAGAAAGGAGGGAACGAGCGACGGATGGCAGTGACCACTACTCTGTCCACAAGCCTTTGTCTCATCTCCAGGCTGGGCCAGAATCCGAACAGTTTTCTACTCTGGCTGACTTGAAGCACAAATCCATGGCAGTATTCTCTAGTGTATTTCTAAAATACCACAGAAATTGGACTCCAATTTAATAATATGATACCAATTATTTTTGGAGAAGGCATGCCATGTTATAGACATGCACACATAATCCCATCTGCAGTCATGCCCTAAGGAAGCTTGGTATTTGTTCTTCAGTAAAAACAGCACAATGCTCATTCAAGAGTAGCACTGCCTATGCAAGTGGTCCATGGCCATGAAAGCATCTGCAGAAGTGGCCGAGATGGTTTGACATGACGCACTTTATGGAAGAAGCCACAGGACAAATACCAACAAGTTCCCTACTTGCTTCATGCTTTGGGCTTCAGCCTTCACAGATTCAGCCACAGATACTAGTTAGCCATTTCCACAAGCTTTTCTTTAAAACGAAAATCCTCACACCACCCACAGAATACTGGTGGAAGGTCAGGCAAGCAGGCCAGGGACAGCCTGATGTAAAATCCCAGTCTCTCAACTCTTGCATCGTACACACTTTTCCCCATAGGCCCGCAATCGCTCACGCAACCCGCACAGGGGCGATAGCTGTGACCCACACCGGGCTGAACAGACTGCTGCTGCTTCTTGCACGTCGCTCACAGGGGTCAATCTGCAACTGTGCACAGTCTCATTTGCCACACAGATTTTTTTCCCCCCCAAATACGAGTTTCACAATCAGAACAGACTTTCTTTTTGGAACTACAATGCGCTTTAAATTGTATTTTTAAACCTGTTTCAGTCTGGAAGAGAGCTTTTGTTACACACACACAGTGCTTACTACCTGGGGGCCTGGCTCCCTGGGTGAGGTGTCTAGACATCTCTGCAGTGGAAATAACTGCACAGCCTAGCGCTCTATTGAATCCACCAGTTTTAGCGTTAGGAGTAATTTCATGCCCCGGGTTGCCATAACCAAACACATCTGTTGCATGGAAATTATCCACTGCCAACTTGAGCACAAAGCACAATATGCCCGAATCATCTGCGTTCTCAAGATCAACTCTACTTCCTAAAAGACTGCATTAAGTACCCCACATCATAACACCATCAACACAGCTTCAGTCATACCAAAATTCCTGCAAGATTCAAGCAGATCCAAAGACTCCCTTTGAGGAGAGAAGGATATAATTCAGGAATGATAGCTCCGATGACTAGTATTCCAGCAACCACTGCACTGCATGCCAGAAATAAGAAAATCTGTATTTCAAATACTTTCACAAAAAGACCAAATTAAAACACTTCTCTAAATCCTCTAGGACACAAAAAGTCACGAAGAAAACAACCATTAATTTAAGCCAGTGCTTTCCTTCATTTGTCTACAGCTACACTTTCATAGTTCAATACAAAAACATTATGACAGATATGCAAATCTGATATTTTCAGGCACGAAAGGTGAAATCCCTATATATGAAATGTTGAAGCCTGATCTTTAAAGGAAGCCTGCAGCTGGTTTCTGTCATCTTTCTTTCTCTTCTTGATTCAATAAGCAGATCCACAGCTTAAGGAAAATGATGATTTTGTCCACACGAGGAAAAGAACAACACACCTCCCCAGACTAAACCAAGAATCCACCTTTTCCTTGGGGGAAAACACTTTGGCACTTCTCAAAGAAAAAATGGGGTGGTTTGTGGAGTGTGTGTGTGCAGATATTTAGCTATAAAACTTTCCAAGTAAATGAGAGAAAAAATGAGTAATCATATACAAGTATTTCACACTAATTCAGAACATTTTGGATGTTCTATGCTTCCTGTCCTTATGAAGTCTAGCATTGTTACAGCTTTTCCATAGTTACTGAACTAATGGGGGAGATGTTTTTGCGGCTGCCACTTCTGCTCCACAGAATACAAGTAAATATTCTTTTTTCTCATTTTCCCTCCTTACACTTACAGGATGATCCTTGTATTGTCTTCTTTAGCCTCAGGTCTAAGGCATACCATTACTTATTGGCTTCATTTCACAGCTTCAGTAGGCTAGGAGTACATAGGATACTGAGAGCCTCTGAATTTCTCTTGCAAACAAACTTTTGATGTCACCCCCTCTACTTGTCAGGGCCGCTGATCATCAGACCATTTCTCTCCCTGTGGCTCTGCAGTTACATTCCCTCCTCTCAGCCACTGAGCTCCAACGGGATAACCTCTCCAAGCAGCACCACCAGCAGAGCACCATCAGCGACCAGAAGCATGGACAAGGGCATCCGCTAGCTAAAATTAAGCTCTCCAGTCACCTCGGATGCTCGAGTTAGGAAGCTTGCACCACAGCAAACACGAATGAACAGGGCCCAGAGAACAAATTCCACAACACAAAACCTCAGAAGCGCCAAGAGTTCACACCCATGAAGGTACACAGCATTCAAGCACAGATCTCACAGCAGGTTGCTACGATTACATCCATGAAAAAAATGTTAGAGCTGAAGAGAATTTCATTAAGGAGACCATCTTGAACATTTTAAATGTATCAAAATTAACAATTAGCTACAATTATCAAAAAACTCACAAGCAAAACATTTAATCTAGAGAAGCAACAGCAAACTGGCAAAGCACTTCTTCATTTTAGCAATGCTCTGGGGATGAGAGTGCTCCACACTTTCTTTTTAAATGTTGAGTTGCCTAATTGAAATGCAGCTCATATAGCACCCAGGCTCACTTCTGGATCACTAAGAAATTGGTCCGATTTGAAAATGTCAGGATCTGGTTAGCAATTCAAATGACCACAGTGGTAATTACGCCTTTTCATGTTCCAGCATGTTGCACTGCATCAAAACTGACACAAATGCCTGGTTTTATAATATCACAGCATGGAAATAAATGTCCAAAACGATATGAAAATGTACTAGTAAGAGATTAATAACTGTTCTTCTAGGAAGAAAGATGGCTCTTTTCAACCAGTATATTTAAAAAAACCTTCTCTGATAGCATCTCTCCTTGAGGGAAACTGAATTATATTATCACTCACAAGCTATAATCATTTCTGTCAGCACCAGTCAGAATATTTGAAGGAAAGGAGGAGGAGAAACAGGGAAAGGGTTGGGGGAAAAATAGTGCAATCTTATAAATAAGTCCAGAGAGATACTACTTAAAGGTTCCCCTCCAGCATTTTGTTCTCTCTCCCACCCAGCAGAGTAGAACATATTTCAAGTGTTTTATTTTGATCATAAAGTGGAGGAATTATGTGGATAGGGAGCAATGCATCACGAGCGATGTGCTCTGCTCTACAATCTTTGGTACCAACGTGTCATTTTGAAATATGGGCCTAAAGCAATACGGGTAAGGGAAACTTTTTTCTTTTTCAGGGAAGGAGGAGGGGGAAAAGGTCTTTCAAAGTCTAACGTGCCCCCAGAAGTCTGTTTATGAAATAAAATAAATAAAGCAAGCAATGTCTTTAGCAGCTCTCTTGTGCAGCAGCCAAACCACATACCAGAGTCACTCAATCCCTCCTACATATAGGATGGTTTAAACAGATCAACACTTCGTACTTCTGCCTCCTGCAGAAAGCACGTGGGTGGAGATCCCAGCCAGCACATCCCATGAGCAGCTGTTTTGTCATCTGAGAGATCACACAGCTCCGCTCACATACGTGAGTGAGAGCACAAGGAACAGACTGCCGCAACGTCCCCACAGGCCAACTCGGGCCCTAGACGAAGGCCCGTGCTTCCTCTGCAGTCTGATGCTTTCCTTCCACCTGGCTAAGAGTGGGTGTCAGTGGTCAGAACAGGAGGTACCCGTGAAGTTAAATGGAGAGAAGGTGTTGATGGACAATACCCTCGCCCCCAGCCCCAACAGCGTTTGTTGGTTTTGGTCTGTTTTTGTGTGGGGTTTTGTGTTTGTTTGTTCTTGCCAGTATCTACTAATTCAGCAAACGACAGGGAGTGCTGCCAGAGCTGCAAGTCCCTCAGCATGTCACCCATCGGTGCTGTTACAGACTGACCACAACCCCCCTTCCCCAGCACTGCTCGGGGGTAGGAGGTGCAAGAGGGTGGATGAGGGCGAAGGTGGTTTCAGTGTGCTTTTAGTTCTCACTGCTTTAGTCTGTTAGCAATAGGCAATCAATGACATTTATCTCCCTTACACCGAGTCTGGTTTTGCCCATAATGGTAATCAGTGAGTGGATTTCCCTGTCCTTATCTCAACCCATGAGCCTTTTTTCATCATATTTTCTCCTCCCATCCCTTCGAGGAGAGGGAGAGAGAGCGCAGTGTGGTGGGGCTTAGCTGGCCACCAGTGTGAAACCACCACACCACCACTCCGTCCTCCTACACCAAGACAGACGTTCCTGTAGTCACCACAGAAGCAGACCAGTGAGCCGAGAACTTACCACCCTGTTCAGACGAAGCAGGAGGTGAGAGCAGAGGGGACCGCTGGTTTGATCCACTGTGTTGTGTGGTCTACGGGGGTATAATATGGCTGGCCCAGGGAAAAGATACAGGGGTCAGCAGTAAGAGGTCCCCTCCCACTGCAACGCTGGCTCAGGCCCCAGTAAAATCCAACAGAAGCACAGCAGACAGACCAACAGTCAGTTGCTTATCTCAGGAGGCATCACGGCCATTTAGACAAAGCAGACTCAATCGCACAGCCCTCTGCCTTGCAGAGGGAAGTAACTTCGCAGCAGACAGTCACGTGCTCAGCACCATGTGAGACACAACCAGACACCAATGCACCAGGATCTGTGATAAGCACAGGGGGAAAAAGTGAATCTCTAGGTTCCCACCTTGTTATGTAAGGCCCTTCAAATGCTGGACTCACCAGAAGGATGTCCTCCTCTCTGCCACTGTCTTTCATGACTTACAGCACACCTGTCTCCATTTCCCTATTTCTAAAACTGCAAGCATATTTGTCTGCCTTAATGATGTACTGCGAGAGAAACAAATGACAGGTCTTCTCGTACAACAGAAGCCTGAAGTATTTTCTCTACTGATCACTTGTGAAGCACAGCTGCCACCGAGACGAACAGCAGCAACCAGAGTGAAGTTTACCAATGCACAGCTAGAGAAGCACCTGCTGCATCACTTTTACTGGGTGCGTGTGCCAAGAACTTGAACCCTTAGCAGAGCAGGTATGATTTTAATCAAGTGACCAACACGCAGCAATCTACCAGCCTTCCCGCTTTAGGCTATCAAGTTAACCCCCCAGCAGTTCATTTCCCTCTCTCAAGTACGAGTGCAGGCCTTCAAGGACTGCAAATTCTGCTCAGGAGTTCAGAATCGCATTCCTACGGAAATGTGGCTTTTACTATCGGAAGAGCAATAATAATACCCGCTTTCCTTATTTAAAGCGATTCAGCTTAAGAAAGACTTTGCAGGAACCAGCACCTCATCTAGCTCGTTATCTGGTGAAATTTAGTAGGTCTATCTTTACTTTTAAAGATCTGTGCTAATTTCCCTGTATCGTCTGTAAACCTTCACATGCACACCAGGCATGAAAGATACACTCAAGCGCACACCAATGATCAAAACTTCCCGACCATCGCTATACGGTTTCACTGTTTCATTGACTGGACTCTGAACAGTTCGGAAATGACCGGTATTTGCATGCAGGGGGCAGACTGCAGCATGCCCTAAGCAAGCCCAGGTGCCAGACCTGCCCAAGCTTCAGGTCCTCTGGTAGCAGACACAACAAACTCTGGTGCCATCTTTTCTCCCTCAAACTTGTTTACTGCAAATGCCACATCTTACTGTCATTTGAATCCAACTTACATCATCGAGAAAATAACCAAATTCAAGGCTCTCTAGCCTACAGCTAGCGAGAACATTACAAAGAAAGAAGTAACACATACTGAAAGCATTCAAGACCAAGCGCCATACAGAGCATGAATCAGTTTAGAGCAGCAGGAGAAACTGGCTGCAACTTGTTGCTCCCCACCTAAAGAGGTGTTAATACACACTATCACCCCAAGAATGTTTTCCAACATTTTCCCAATGTAGGTAAATTTTGCAGAGAACTGTTAACTTCATAGCTCCTTCCAGACTTGGGAGGAAGAGAACTACAGCCAAGATTGCAAATTAAGGCTCCAGCCTAACAAAGCATGGCTGTAGAGCTCTGCTCAGCCAATCCAAGGAAATCGTCTTACAAAGGTATGACACCAAATGGCCATGAAAACTTAACCTTCACTCTTGCATAAAAAACATTCATCAGAAATATACTAACCACTGACTACACTGGGGAATTAATGAACTACTATTACACTGTAAGCCAGAAATCCCATCTTACATGCTCAGCAAACAGATTTCTTACTCTACAAACAGTCTACCCCCCCCCCACAAAAAAAAAAGGGGGGGGGGGGGCCTTATTCTACACTTGGGATATCATAGCATTGATTGAAGATAAAGTAACAAGGAACTCATGAACCAATGGGACTATGCAGGAGGAAGCATGCTCATCCGGCACAAGATTATTTAAAGCATTTCTTGTCTTTAGAGGATGGGAAGTAAATTAAAAAAATGCAGAGTTGCCTGGAATCCATTTCTGCTAGGACCGTTTTGGTGAAGAAATGCATACTTGGACAATGAAATGGTGCACGGGAGTTTACAACAGATTATGACATATCAACATGCTCTCTAATTCTTCTTCCATCTTTATTTTTAGATGTAGAAGTGGAACTATTTAATCTCAGTTTTAAAAAATAATCTCAAAGTATTCATAAGTAAAAATTCTCTTCCAAGTTAACATTCTGTCCAATTTCCATTTTAATTTCCCTTTTTTTTTTTTTCCTGTTATTGTATTTAAGTAGTCACAATGAGAATCATCAAGTTGCTCCTTCTGACTTCAGTTCCTGGGAAGGCAGAGCAAGCAGAATATCGCTCGGTTACCTGCCAAGGTTGGTCTCAGATCAATGCCCGACATCTTGGCAGTTTCTAAGACTTCTGCTGGGGAAAGGAGATTGATCAGTATAGGGGCAGAAAAAACAAAGCAATAGAAACCACACCTGAGAAAACAATTTTAAAATGGATCTCTCTGCATCAGCGTTGCAATACAAATGCCTCATAAAGATGCATAAGTATACATAAGAGAAGTGGTAGCACAAATACAGTGGAGGTGACCTGGTCATGAACGTCTTTGTTCTGACCCCACTTGCACCTCTTTTAGGCCCAACTGTGCGCGCTGAACTCAGCGAATTGCTATGAAGCTTTAAATACAGACTGCCACTTCTATACACTAAAATTCCCTTCAGTCCCTCCCTGTTGAAAGAAAAAACTTGTCCCAAACTAGCAGTGATTTTAAAAAAAATTACTAATGAGTTACTATGGAACCTTTCACATACCTGAAACATACACAGTACTACCTAGCATTGTGATCTTACGCATTTCAGTACAAAAAAAAAAAAAAAAAGGAACATTGCTTATGCGACAGATGCACTTCCTATTGCAAAGTGCCAGAATCGGAGATCCTTCATTCAAGCAAACTGCCCAACTCAAGTGAGGACCCCAAAGCTGACAGCTGTGCTCAGCAGGTCACCACAGTACCCCGTTCCAATTTGTACGAATACACTCGGATCGCCACCACCGTTACTGTGCAAACAGAATAGGAAAAGTCATAGTTGAAACTGGAAATAAAAATAAGTATCATCTTTAAAGAAGTCATTCTTGTACAAGACAAAACCAAGCAAGAAATGCCAAGACTTATGCTATAAACTTGTTTAAGCAGAGACTTTTCCATACAGGCCTTAACATAAAAAGGGCCCACCACATGACATAGGCTCCTAGGTGTGAGTTACAAACAATAACAGTAGTAGTAGTAATACTTAAAAAAGAAAATAAAGCAGCAAATTGGCAGACTGGATTCCCAAAGGATGAAAACAGCCTAACAATTAACAATGAACACATGTTTGAAGTCAACTTCAAGTAATATGCTAACAAGAATTATGTGCATCTGTTTCATGCTCCCCAAGAATAATGCCATCAAAACTGAATTCAAATGTTTCAAAGCTACAGAGAGCCCGAGCGTGCCTTTGACTAATTAAAATTAACCACATTACTGAGGTCACAAGCTTACCCCTTTGGACATTAGCAAATTCTGGCTAAGGTCACTTCATCAAGCAAAATAATGAATGTCTGTGTTCAAAAGGCATGCACAATACATTTATTTAATTAACATATTACTGGTTTGAAGGAGATTTATGGAGTCATTTGAATTTTGGAAGACCCACAATAGCACTCTTCAGTCATAATACTGTGGAGTCATAACAATATGCAATTAAAAAAATCAGGTCAACACTAGACCTTAGCCAAATTATTAATTAGGTTACAATTCTGTTTGATATAAAAAACTTATTTCTACTAAATAGCATAAATTAGCTTTCACTTTCATTATTTTTTTTAAATTCAAATAAAGAAAAAATGTAGATTTAGCTGTTTTGCATATGTATTACTGGGGCTGTTGCACTGCCAAGTTCCTTATGTAAGTTATAGATATTCTTTTCCTAGGTGAAATGAAGAAGGAGAGCAGACAATCGGAACTCATTTCTAAACGGAACATTCAAGATACTGCAACAAGTTACAAGTTCTTCCAGTCTTTATTTTTCTATAATGTAATAACAAAACAGGAAAACTAACATCATGGTGCAGAAAATACAGCTCAGGTTTCTCAGCCTGCACCACACAGAAAGGCAGATTAACATAACGATAACGGATTAAAACTCTGCATCTACCAGTGATGCTTCCTTAACGCGCGGGAGGTGCTGGGAAAGCTTAGCCAAGGTGTGCAATTATCAGTTGTCCCTGCACCAGTGGCTCCACTTCTCAGTGCGATCATTTCCCTATCAGGAGGGGCCTCTGGGTATCATTGCAATATAAATAAATATTTAGGTGAGAAACTGCCAGTTTTAGACAGCATTATTTCCCTTGCAAGGTACAGAAATACGTGCTAACCCATTCCCCTTGGGATCCCTTCCTGTCTGAACAGGAATTTACTGTGTTCCAACTGTCCCACGTAACTATCAGAAATTTATTTATTTTAACATATTAGCACTAACAAACTCTGAAACCTACTAAATGAAGATAATTTCCTTATGTCATAAAGTGGAAAAAAAAACTCATTTTTACCAGACACTGATCTGATTACTCTATGAATAAAGCTAATCAGTGTAATTACACAGTTTCAAAGTGCATGCTGTGGACCCACAGATGAACAAAGACAATGCTTCTGTAGGTGCCAGCTGTGTTTCAGATTTGCTAGAGTTTTATGTAAAGTTTTCTTGAGAAAAAATTATATTGGTTTCAAATTATTCTTTCAAGTTCAATTATGTAAAAAGAATTGGAAGAAGCTTCCTACCATTTGCTTTCCAATCAGAGCATTTAGTGAAAAGCTAACAATTTTCAAGATGAAGCACAGTAATTTCGTGCATTGTGGTGCTACGTCAGCAAAGGGCTACATTTAGAAACCCAGAGTCCCACTCAATTGCCCTGAGAAAGCCAATCAGCAGTTTACTGTACTACTGTGACATGGACATTGCCTCCACCATGTAATACTCTAGCATTAATATGCAAGTCTGCCAAAGGATCCTAACTACAGAAATATTGTTCAGGTTTTAAAAAAAAAAAAAAGAAAAAGAAAAAGAAAAGTAACCTATGAGGTACCCAGCATCCTTAACTAATTAACTAGAAATAGATGAGACCATAGTACTGCCCCTTCCATGGAAAGCATTTTAAGAGAGAAATGGAATGGTCGGCTTGATAGCCTCTTCCTTTTTGTGTCCTGTGGCAGGCAAAATTTAACCTAAAACTTCCCAGAACCTCGTTGTCTATGATCTGGAAATTCCAGCTTTGCCTTTATCCAGTTAATCCAGCTCTGAGCTGAAGTATCAATGACATTCTCATGCATATTGGTTCAGCAGTTCTGGGTTGAAAACCACTTAAGACACTTCTGGCTGGGTATTCTGCCCTCAACAAATGCATTTGATGCTCATGTATAGCCTCTTGGCTGCTTGCTTCCACAGCCATCTGTCAGGATGGCATACTGCCTGCTTACTAGGTGATGTGCCAGTTTGACTAGTGCAGAGATGCCAAGAATAGGTGGTTTTAAATGCACAGCCAGCACATTAGTTCACTGCCATCTTGTCTTGCTGCCCCTCCTCCACGATCTCCATGAAGGCACGAGCAGCCGTACAGGACGAGGCCAGAAGTCCACCCGGAGTCCTCACTGAGTGACACAGGTCATTAACACAGCCTTAAAATGAACCAAGAGTATCAAGAGCTGAGCAACTACAAAATAACCCCCTCATCAATAGCCTGGAAACATTTCCACTGAAAACTTGCATATGGGCTTCTCTGCAGAATGTGCTATAAACCCTGGAGTGAACCCTCTCATTTAGAAATGAAAATGCCTCAACGCCGTTTAACACGTAAAGCAAATTAAAGCCACTCCAGCTCTGACACAGTTCCTGCATAGAGAGGTTTAACATTTAATTTGATACACAGTTGAAATTCATTTCTAACAACCTTCCTGTGTTTCCTTATCTCCGCAACGGAGACAAGCTTTAAGCTGAGCTGTTTTACTGCCAGGACGTGATTAATAGGGATGTAAACAACTCGTTCTGCTGTAGCTTCATTCCTGTGAAACTTAAAACCCTGAAGAACAAACGCTAGGTCTTAACTTTCGTGCCTGTCTTTCAGTCTTTTTATGCCCCCCTCTTCCTAACACAAAACACTGAACATCTGCAAGACTGAGGACTTCATCCTACGTCGTCGTGGGCAGGGAGCCTTTGGTCCAGGGATGTCACGCTGCGCGTGGTGACAAGCAGCACACACTCCCAGAGCTCCCCCAGCATGTGGCAGGAGCCAATTCCACCTGGCAAACAAGGCGGAGGAGCTTTCGTAGGATGGGGAAGGAAGCTGCAAGTCTTTTCCTGCTCAAGTTTAACAATTAGTAAGGAAAAAAAGCAGTAAAGAAGAGGTTGCAGGCTTTAGGAATCGCAGTAAGACTTGCCCTTGAGCCAGGTTTCATGCCGCTGCTCTAGCTGAAGCAGCAAGCAACAAGGCAGAGCGCCTCATCCACCGCCCGCCCAGCCTCAGAGCCACGACAGGCTCCACACTGCTGGCACAGGCAGAGCACGTATTAAAAATTAGCCTCAAGGCTAACAGCAACAACACAGGACAGATCAAATCACACAACATTAAAAAGCAAAGTTGATGGAGTTCCAACACACACACGGGGTTCCTCCGAGGAGGTGAGATCCAGCCAGCGCACATAAATGCGACTGACCTTTTTTGGCAGAGACTAGATTTTTGTAAATACATTTGATTTCCCCAGTTATATGGCACACAAAGGTGCCAATTTTGAAACACATTTGAACACTGAATACAGAACAAATGCTTTCCAGCCCTGAATTAGGAGTTCTATCCTATTTGGATAAAGCCCATGGGGGGGAGGGGGGGAGGAAAAAAACAAAAAAAAACAAAAAAAACAAACACCACACACCTCATGCTTGCTCTTTCAGACCCCCAAAGACTTACCTGCTCTCCATTCTTTTTTCCTCCTCTCTCTCTCTCCAGGCCTTTCCTCCACTCTCCCACCCCAAACTCCTGTCCAATTCTCCGATCAGCCAATGCCAGAATTCCCAAACACTCACCTACATCTGCCAGGGCACCTACAGCACCTCTGTCTGCGCACCAGAAATGCCAACCTGAGCCCCCAGCCAGCCTAAGTTCACTGACCTCCACGAAACCCTAGGAGGTTCCACCCCAGAACAGTACTGATTTCCACCGGCGGAGCCCATCTTGTTCTGACAAGAGGGGCTGGCACCTGAGATGAGAGGACTTCATGTGAAATGCTATCAGCCATTTGCATCATTAGGTGCATTAGCAAACTATACGCAAAAGGTAAATCTCTCGTTTGTTCCACGCAGTAGTTGCCATTATTTATGGATGTGTTTTAGGACCTTGCTACATGTAGTTGAGCATTATTAACTACACCACTCATATGTTCCAATAGAAAGACATTTCCTCTCATAATTTATTTGTGAAAGATACAAGAGCTGTGAAGAATGCCTTTATATGTGTAGCTCTAGTCATGAAAACCATTTCAAGTCTTCCCACAATTGTTTCTGCTTTTGGGCAGCAGGCCAAGCACACTAACTTACACCAGCCATGTTTAATGCCCTCGTGTTTCCATAGTGTCACCCAGACTCTCCCCTTCACGCAGCCAGACACAGACCCTGCAAAAGGTCCCCTGCTGGTGCTGGAGCAGGGACGTACGCGTGCCCCCGCAGGGCAGCTAAGTTCTCCTTCGACAGCGCGGAGAAGCAGAGGTCCCCACGAGGTGCAGCAGGAGCTCTCCGCCAGCTTCTGGCTGGTACATCAGAGCAGACGGGGGGCAGCTCTCTGCATACGCTCACACAGTTCCACAGCTGCCCAGGGCCACCAGCAGGTAGCTTAAACTCAGGGAGGCTCTCTAATGTGCAGCCAGTACTGAGCTGTGCTCGAGCCCCAGCTGAAGGAAAGCAAACGACGGCTATCCCTGCCTTCCCGGCCCTTGCAGCTCAGCTCTGCTCCCGGTTCTTTGATGGGACGAGTAGAGCTGACTTTTTCCAACCTCTGACAAGAAGTCAGTCCTGGGAAGAGAAGGCGAAACTCCAATGCATTCCCTTCCAGTGCTGCCTGCTCAGGAGGCGGCCAGCACACTCTCCAAGCCAAGATGCGATTTTCCTTCGGCATACATGTTGCTCAATGTGTGCATAGTTTCCTGCAATATCTGTATTTATCTCCCATTTGAGAACTCACTGCACATTAAGCTAAATTCCTTCCATTCTTGCTATTTCTACACTATAATTACATTACAGATTTCATAAGCTAAAGCTGTGAAAAGCAACAATCCAGCTCTCTTTGAATGGGAGCAGATTACGCTTGCTCAAAATTCTATAGAATTTGTTTATGTTTGCATGATTTGCAAACCGCTGTGGGGAAAGAGGATTACTGTAACCACCATGTTTGTTTGGTTTTTCAAAGTGCTTGTTTTTCCATCATGCAGCAGATAACATCTGCAGTCATCATGCCTTAGTACACTGAGCCTCCAAGACAGATAATTATAGCAGAGACGGACAAGATAAGGCTTGCTGGAATATCTCAGCTGATGTGTTCCCCTTCAAGCACAAGAATTTCCAGTGCTATTGTTTACTGGTACCTTGCTCAACTTAGTTTTTTCAAGACCCAGAAAGAAGACCTTCTACCACTTTCCTCTGAAAGCTTTTAAGTCTTCAGATAATTGCCCCCTCTGTACCTCCCCTCCTCCCCAAAAAAAGAAAGAAAACAACACAGTAACACTTCCCTTCTTAAGCCCTTATGACAGGAACCATCCCTATTCTGGGGAGCAACGACAGAGTCCCAGGGCAGGCAGGGAGAGCTGTGTGTGCTCCCGAGTCAGAATTACACTTCCCTGCTTGCTGGGGACTTCCCACTTCCATGAGGGAGATGCTGTTCCCCCCCAGCTGGAGGACACCAATCTTTAGGTGACCCTGCACAGCATCCTCCCCTCGGGGAGCCATACCCTGCCCCAGAGCTCGAAAAGCCTGCTGCTTGGAGGCTCCCTCTGAAGAGAAGAGGCCTGTTCTCTTGCCTGAAAATCAGATTCACTCTGTCAAGAGACGTCCTTCAAAAGGGTTAGGCACACACATACACAAAACAATTTGACCAGCACAGTACCCAGAAAGAGGTCGCACTGGTGCTGCAAAGCACACAGATACAGGTTACGCACAGCTGCGTGTCACAGCCGGGTATGACAGCAATCAAAGCTTACAGGCAGCGAGCAGAAGATGCCACCACGCTATACAAAACCACTTTAATCCAGTGTATCCATTAGCCACAGAAAGGCAAAGGAAAGAAAGTCACTCAAAAGGATGTATAAAGCCAGTCTGTTCAAAATGTTTAATAAAGCAATTACTGAAGTATGAACTAAACCCACAGAGTAGTAAAAAGGCAAGCAAGCCGCTTTTAATTGAATACAAGCACTTTTATAAAAAGCTCTGCAAAGCAGGTACTGTGTGCACGAAGCTTACTATTTTATCTGGATATGTCTTTAAACGTGACACACAGCTGAACAATAGAACAACGGCTCCCTGGTAGAAGCAGAAATAAGTTTCATGTATCTCAAAAAAAAAAAAAATCAAAGAAAAACTCTGAAACTGAACAACTGTTCACAGCATACCTATGTCTGCCACGGTGTTGCAAAAAGGACCGTCAAGGGGCAGCATGACATAAGACATTTTGCTGCAGATCCATGTTTTGAGAGACCAGCAAGGACCCCAACCCACTGCGCTATGGTGGTAACAAAGAGAGGACAGCAGCCTCAACATTGCCCCTGGAGTACCCGTAGGCAAAGCAAACTCATGCTACCAGCAGTATTTCTTATTCAGGTATGGGATTTTGGTCCCCCACAGCTTTAACACCTTTGTTCTTAGAAATTAGAATCAATAATTTGCACCTTCCTGGATCTAACTGACAACACAAAATATAATCAAAATACAATAAAACTTCCACCTAGCATTAATGGAAGCAAACCAGGAGAATGCTCTATTGCTGAGCACGGTAAGCCACCACAGCTCCTACCTTTTATTCTGTTCATGTCTTATTATGGTGATTCGGATTTTGCAGACTTTTCTCCAAGGAAATTCTTAATATGAAGGGTGGAAAGCTAGTGATAATAAAGATTAACGTATAACACAGACAGAAAATGCTCCTTCTGAGTAATATCTCCAAGGACTCCATTTTCACTTAGACACCTCATTCTTTCCTGTAGAGAATCTGAAAACTTTGCCTAAATATATCCAACCCCACTGGATACATTTGGGCTTAGAAATATCATCTCAGTAATCATAAAATCATTAACATATGAGAAGAACTAGTATTACTACGGTAATACCACTGCTGCCAGAAGTAATTGCACATTAGTTAGCATATAGTCCCTGTAAGAAATGTCCACATTACTATACAAATTGCCTTTTTAAAAAATAAAAATTAAGCTTTTATTCCTCCTAACGGCAACAGCACAGGTCCTTGGTGCATTTAAAAAGGTTTAAATCAACTCCAGTTTCCCAGAGTTTTAAATGACTTCAAGCTTGGCCCAGCTGCCATGCAAGAAAGTAGAGATTTAGCAGCTATAATTACAAGTAACTTTTTTTAAAGCAAATGCATGTGCCTGGAAAAATCTGTCTATCTATTTTAAGAAACATCAGCTTAGAAGCAGCAGTAGTCCAGCTATTGCTGACACCTAGCAATAGTCAAAAACGCCAGAATAGAAAGCAATTCACTTTCCCGAAGTATCTCCCAAAAACGTAATCCCAAACTCATTTTGCATATAAAAATGGCAGCGCTGAAAAAATGCCCCAGGATGCATTAGATGAAAAGTAGTTTGTTTTCTGGAGAGAAATTAAAGAAGGTAGATGACCATTAGTACTAAAGGTAAGGTCAGAGTGTAACTACTGTAACCACCACTGAATATTACCAGAGGTAGCATATTTTTGATTCACAGATGATGATTAAGCTATTTTGTGGGCAAAAGCAAACATCCGATACGTATCTAGAACCCATTATCCCCCAGATTCAGGGCTGCTGCAATCACAATAGTTGATTTGTGTCCAGCAGCAGCTCTGAAAGTATGTTTATTTTTATCACTCCTATAGTCCCAACTCACTTCAAAACTACTTTTCCAATCCACCCAAACGTCAACCGACCCAGAAATGAACAAATCCTTCAGTCCTACTCTGACAGGCAGGCGGTTCTGACACAAAATTACAACTTTTTCTTCTTTCTGTAACAGTCACTATTTTCAAAATAGTCCTCTAAGAAGGAAGTGATGTCTTTGCTTAACAGTACAAACCAAGGGGACGTGGGGTTGAAAATCAAACCAGATCTGTGCAAGGTGAGACGGGAAGGGAAGGGAAGGAAAGCTGGCTGGCTGTTCTCCTGGTGAAACAAAATGCCAAAAAGAAGCCATAATGTTAAGGTTAAAAAAAAATAAATTTCATGTACTAGCTTACATTTGAAAACACACCTGATCTAAATCAGCATGACATTCAGGCTAGGAAAAAGTTTCAATTCTCTTATTCTTTCATGTAAAGCAATTCATAGAAGTTAGCACAAATTTTTCCATATTTTGGTCTACAATTATACTATTTTGGAAAATATATGATCTTTGTTCTGCCAATGCTGTATTTTCCTAGCTGGCTAAATATCCTGATATTACCTCCATTTAAAATACATCTCTCTAACTGGCTTTGTTCCCAGAATGAAGATCAAAAACTCATTAAGAAACGTGAATTAGTGACAGGAATTAACACCTACATATGATGAAAATGAATTTGTTTATTCTGTGAGACAGGGCACCAATTTACTGCACACATCACTGTTCTAAATTTAAAGGAAATGTTCTTATTTATATGGATGAAGTACAAAAACTTATCCAAGCAGAAGTCACCAACTGAGTATCTTAAATAAACAAAATCCCTTACTGTTTTTGACATGACCTCTTTCCAATTTCACACCGGTTTAGTTTCTTGTTTTAACCGATCTAGTTTCCAACTATTTTCTTCTATGTTTGCTATAAGTAAACTTAATATACTCTACAGTTAAATGACAGCAGGTTCCTCAAATGACAGTCTCATTTATCATTAGAACTCAGGGATCCTTGAATCAGTCTGAACAGAATAAATCATTAGCCTTTCCCACTTTAAAAGGGGCGAAATGAAACCATGAAACCCTTCTCAGCTGAGAAAATAGGACAGACCCATGAGGGCTACTGTGTGAATATTCAGGATATCATTAGGAACGGCCCCAAGAGTCAGCGCATCTACAGGTTCCCAGTCTCACATCGCCAGTTTTTTCTGGGGATCCAAGTCTGCCTCATGGCAGGAAGCTCTCTGTGAAGCATCAGACCCTGGTCCCACACAGCCATAACCTATTCGACACATACGGCCTCAGTGTTTATCATTTCTGCCTCAGACTCTCCTCCTTCAAGGATGCTAATCTCCTCCAGGTAGAACATGGTTTAGCTCTTAAAGCAGACGATTTCATACTTGTATACCTGAACAGACTCCTTAATAATTCTGTGCAGAGCAAGTCCAAACACCAGAAAATATTCAGCGTTCATGATAAAAATTATTATGCTGCATTCAGCCTAACCCACGTTAGAGTCAGGCCAGCACATAAACGGCTTAAACATCTTTTAGTTATTAATCAACGGCAACAGCTATTGCAGTGATCTCCTAACATGTTTTCAGGGCTTCTGTTCTCAGGCTGCAGAAGTTGTGAAGGTATAGATGAAAGATAAAGGCTTTTAATCCAGTTGAACAAACGCCAAATCCCCACAGACTCTTCATATCTAGCATTCCACATAAAAAATAGAAATTTAAATATAGAACAAGAATTTGCAGCATTTTAAAAGGTGAGAACCACCATTCTTTAGGGCACAAAAATCAGTCCCTAACTGTTACAGATCAGGGGAAAGAATTTATTCTCATACCTTATATTCTAAAGGACAGCCACAGTCTTTTTTGAGTAGAGCTTAAGCTTGCTCTGGCCACGCTCCAAGCTAGCTGGAAAGCACATAACCATATTAGCCTAGCACTGAGCACAATCTAATAGCTCTTGTCTCTCAGCAAGACTTATTACCTCAGTCTCAGTGCAACTTAACTCAGTAAGACAGTTTTCAAATCAGACTTCATTTACCTGTAGCTGGCCCCATCTCTCCCACCCCTCGACAGATCCAGAGGAAGGAAGGGTGGGATCCGGTGACAGCAGTGAAACTTGCTGCCATAGTACTTACTGGTGATGGACAAGAGCTGTTTCACCAGCTGCATGCGCCCTGTGCCTGCTGCTTGGATGCTGCCAGCATCCAGAAACACTGGACAAATGCATTCTAACACGAGATACTCCTGGCTGGCAAATCTCTCCTTGGCCTCTCCAGTAAAACTATGTTGGAAACACGTAGGCAGAGCAGGAGGCATTAGGAACTGGCCACGGGTCTAATTCTGCGGTCACTCCTGTTCTCCTTTAAATCTGAACCCTTTGTTTTAACACACGCAACAAGGTAAATCAAAATTGTGAGGTCCAGGAAAGCACAATTCTAGACTGTTGGCTGCAGTGCCAGAAATCCTAGTGAGAAGATGCGAGGCAATAGCCTCAAGCTATACCAGGGGAGGTTTAGATTGAGTATCAGGAAGAATTTTTTCACAGAAAGGGTAATGAGGCATTGGAACAGGCTGCCCAGAGAGGTGGTGGAGTCACCATCCCTAGAGGTGTTTAAGAGATGTGTGGATATGGCACCTAGGGCCATGGTTTAGCAGAGGACCTGATCATCTTAAAGGTCTTTTCCAAACTGAACTGTTCCATGAAAAGATCTGTCTGCACTTCAGAGAAAGGGCTTGGAAAATTGTGCTAAGTCTCCCACATCCTGCGGGGTGGAGACACATGAAGGCTGCTCACTTTTAACAGTTGGTGTTTTTTTTTCCCCATTCTGTTAGGGTACCTTCTTGGCACCTTTTTTATTTTCACTGCCTGTTTTCTTTTTAGGAAGAAAGAAGTACTTCAAAGACCCACAAAGGCTGCTAAAGTTTACTAATTCTTTTCTTACTTTTTCTTTCTTGTATTCAAATTGCCACTAAGGCAAGTGGTTTCCCATAACATAAGCTTCACACCATCAGGAAAGCAGTATCATGACAGGCACCCGTGCTAGGAAAGGCCAGCTGGCCTTAAAGCCCAGATACAACACAGTACACTACTGGTTCAATAGTCCTCATTACTGTAGCTTGAAAGGCAGGCTCCTACATTTCTATTAGAAAGCCAGGTTACTCTACCAACAGCTTTAGAAAAAGAACGTAGGTTGGAACAACTCAAGAGGTTGAGCTCTCCTCCTTGCTAGGGGTGGTGTAGGGCATCCACGCAGCAGATAAGAATGAGGAACTACTGCCCCTACAGACAGCAGCAACTCAAGTTATTTACCCAACTACAAGGGAAAAAAAAAAAACATGTTGCAGAAGACTTCGAGAGAACGAGGGGGCAATGGAGACACCACCAGCTCAAATCCAAAGGTATGTCAAAGTGCCTTGCAGAAAGCCTGGCAGTATCTAAAAGATTCCAAAAGGAAACATGCTGGGAGGATATATGCTTAGCCCCTTCCCCAGTGCAGATTTTGCAGCCCTAAGAAAAAAATGGCAGGGTTGGCCAACTCACTCCATTCAAATAACTGACAGAAGTCATTTTTGGCATGACACTGTTACTCAAACAACTGAAAGCATAAGCTTGCTAGATGAATTTCTTTCCTGAGCTATATGGAAACACCAAGTGGAAACCTCTTTCTCCCAGTGCTAGTGAGCTGTTATGAATGCTGCGTTATTTGTTTGCTCATTGGAATAAAAGCTCTATTTCTCAACCCCAGTTTCTAACAGTTACGCTCGCTAAAAGCAATGGTTCCTATCATCTTAACATCAGGATAAAACTGAGATAGTCCACAAACACAAATGCACGCAGACTACAAAGCAGCCATGCTTACCACCAGCACATGGTGTAGCATGGAAATAATAAATGGCACATCAAAGACGGTTTCCCAGCTGTAAAAGATTCTCCTTTTTAATTCATCAGCTCATTCAATTGCCACATTACTTCGTTACAGTTCATATTCAATACAAAGTAATCACAAGTGTTTTACTGGACTAAATATGGAATAATTTGTAGCAATTTGATCCAGAAGACAATAATAAAGGCTTTAATATCGCCTTTTCTGTTATTAGAAAGCACTTTTATGATAAAAACAAAGTTTCTTGACTTTCAGTAATTCACCATTTGGTCCTAATGTACTTAGATGGAAAAAAATCCTTGGAGGTTTCAAAAAGCTCAAAATAGAGAAACATCTGCTAAAATTTAGGTGCAGCTGTTTAGTGAAGAGGTCCAATGCTAGAAAAGCCAGTACTTAAAGCTCCCTCTGTAATCAATAAAAACTCTATTAAATATGTCAGGGAATAGCGTGAAGTATTTGCCCAGGTTCAAAGGCGTTTTTATTTTTTTCTTCAGTCATCAGAACTTGGAGGGACTTTCTAATTTAGTGTCACACAGGTGTTTCAGCCAAAGTCCAACCAGGCCATAGCTTGCTGCTTTTCCAAAGCAGAGTTGTTTCAGTTTTAAGAATAAAGATCCCCAAAGCATGTTATCCAGTTTCATTTTTGGTAAAGGAGGCCTGCTGTATTTCCTGCTTAGAGGTGACCGCACTTTAGTGGTGATCAAAGTGACTCTGTGTTAAGTCTGTTAGCAGCTTTAGGCTCTTTTTAACAACTCTACAGAGCTCTGTCTGCAAAGCACTTTACATGGCATCACTACATTGTTTTACTATCGGGGAGAAAACCTGAATGATTTACCTAGATCAATTTACCTGAATCTACCTAAAAGAATAACCCATATGACACTAGAATAACTGAGGGGGAGACCAGACCATTAGCATCCTTAGCATTGGTTTAGGGGTATCCCCCCCAAGCTGTTGATTTTTAATTGAAACGAACGAGCCAGACAAATCATGGGTTTTTCAGCAATACTATCAATCACTAAAGCTGTACAGAGCAGGTAACATTCCTGTTGAAAAGGGCGTGGATTGTTCAAATGAGAAAGTCATATCTGCTACTGGACCGCAGAGCAACCTGAGCATACCAAAAAACAATGAAAAGAAAATACAGGACTCAAGCATCTGCCTGTGAATATAATGCACAGGATAAAGATAAGCTAGCTGACATATATTGGTGAATAGAGTTAAATGGTCTATTTAAAGCAAGAAGCAGCAGCATGATACCCTTCACTAGTTACCCAAGTCAGCACAACTGGAGCAAATTTATAATTTACAGCCTGTCAAGTTTCAGATACTGTCTCCTCAATATTTCTCATATGGTTTGTACAGCTCCAAGCACTTCCTCAACATCATTTTAATAATGACAACAATGCAGTAGTGTTGTATTTTAAAAAACAAGATAAAACCCGAGTAGTCTTATGTTTCTGCTGGAAGAGAGAACAGGAAGGATTCGAAACGTAATTCACAACCATAATGTTGGTACACAAAACCTCAATCTGCCCAAAGATTTAGGTGGGTCTTGATTCATTCTAATTCTTGGGTTTCAGAACCCAATTGATCACATCAAATTAAAAAAAAAACAAAACAACACAACTGTTTTCACCCTTCTCAGCTAGGAAGCTGAATTTGTATGCGACAACTACTAAGAGCCTATAGAAGGTAATAGAATAAGGCATAACAGAGCAAACTGCATGCTAGCTGTGGAGAAACTCTTGTTTCTGAGCTGAAAGTGACTTGACTGCATGTCTTCTGGTCAGTCCCTGTGCCTTCAACAACAGAGCCACAGACATTGCCTCTGTCTTCCATCTTCCTTAGATATGGGTTAGAAGCACTTCGTAATAGTAATATTTATGCTACCCTCTTGTATTTTAGGAAAATGTTGACCTAAAGCATTAAGTGCGTTTTGGAAACAGGCGCGTCTTTTGTAAAATATTTGGGCTTCCTATCAGATCTCCTCAAAGAAGCTGTTCAAGCACTAAAGTGATAGAGCCACTAACTTAACTTCGAAACCTGTTCCCTACCACACAGAAGACAAAGCCAAGAACAAACCCCACGTTCCCAGCTGTAACAGAACTTACCGGTGTAAAATTTCTTCATCAGAGCACAAGCAGTTCCCTTAATTAAACTACAGTTTTCCAAAATATAAAATGTTTAGCCAAGACGTATAGACATCAATACCTTTTCCTTTGCATTGTCACTTGACATACATACCTTTCTAGGTCTTCCTACAGGAGAATTTTCTCATCTCAAGAGATGCATTTGCAGCCTAGGGATGGTACAAAACCATACTCCAAACAGGTTTGCCCCAAAACAACCATTTTCTTTTACCACAAAAGATTCATGAGCAGGTAGCTTACATACATGAACAGAACAACTTCTGTATGAGGAGCAACTTAAGCAGATGAGGACTTCCCAGGTGGGAAACAAGATAATGGGTGGCAGGGGGAGGATTTGAAATCATAGGGCAGATAAAAAGGAATCATAGAATCACAGAATATCCTGCGTTGGAAGGGACCCACAAGGATCATCGAGTCCAACTCCTGGCTCCACACAGGTCTACTCAAAAATCAGAATTCAGACCATGTGTCTGAGAGCACAGTCCAAATGCTTCTTAAACTCCAGCAGGCTTGGTGCCGTGACCAGCGCCTGCCCCTCCGCTACCCTCGTGAGGAAGCCGCGGGCCGCCATGAGGTCTCCCCTCAGCCTCCTCTTTTCCAGGCTGAACAAACCAAGTGGCCTCAGCCGCTCCTTGTACGTCTTCCCCTCCAGGCCCTTCACCATCTTGGTAGCCCTTCTCTGGACACTCTCCAGCAGTTTTACATCCTTTTTGTACTGTGGTGCCCAGAACTGCACACAGCACTCGAGGTGAGGCCGCACCAGCGCAGAGCAGAGCTGGACAATCCCTTCCCTCGACCGGCTAGCAGTGTCGTGCCTGATGCACCCCAGAATGTCAGCTCCGGTGTTCCACAGTGTAAGAACAGAGGAGATTCAAGTGAAACTTCGGGGGAGCACCAAACAAACAGAAACAGTAGTTAACAACATACAATTCACCCCTGGAACATCTTGCTGCAAGACCCTGTGGATGCTCGTAGCTTATCTAAGTTCAAAAAGCAAGTAGATAAATTTCATGTGGCTCAGGAGGGCTCTGAGCCACAGATGGTCGACAGTAATGATTCTGAAGAACGTCACTACGCGTTTGCCCTGTTCTTACACTCACCTCAGGTACCCATCACTGGCCTGCACTGGAGACAGCAAAAGCTCAAGGGACTTTTCATGTCTCCAGGTACAGTCCCATGCTGATGAACCCCCATCAGGGAAAACCCAGTAGAAGAATGGAAAGAGCAAGAGACATCCAGGAGAAAATAAGTATTTCTCTGCTGACTGTTCAGGTTAACAGCAAGGGACTGCGGCAACATTTTTTAATTATTTGGGTTAAAAGAAAATGGCTCATCACAGTTCGCTTTCCTGCTGCACAATGCGCATCTGTGAACACAAACACTACCCAGAATATCCGAGTGACTTTTAAAAGACTTTTATGGATATTCCACTCTCAAAGGATGCTGGACGAGATCAATGGACGCCAACTGAGATCATTATGTATGACTTACCTTGCCCATTTCCTTCCCTTTCTGCCTTTGAGGCTCTTTTAGTGCACTGAATGTCTTTCTGGGGAATTTCATTTAATATCTTGGCAGCATACTCAATTCCTCCTGTCAGATCCTTGAGGCAGTCCTATAAATAAAGGGCAGAATGCTTTATTACTAGAGTCAGCAAAAGAATTGTGCACAATGATGTCCTTACTCATACCACAATGTTATTAAAAAGTGCATACAGTTTCTGTGGTTCAGAGGCAAAGGGACTCAAGCAATTGTAACTGAATGGCTTCAGTTCCCTCTTCTCCTAGATGTATGCATAACACTTTGTGTTTTGAATTCTGCTCCACGTGAGCTGCCATCTCTGCCTCCTCTACCTCTGTTCGCTCGCTCAGGCCCACATCTCACTGCTCCTGCGTGGACCTTCACATTTACTTGATTTAATACTGATACCTAATTAGTGCCAGAGGCTTCCAATTGCAAACTGTGTGCTTCAAGTTTTAGCAAATGGCAGCTTACTAAGACAGTCCAATGTTACAGGTAGAGCTCAGGACTCCAAATTAACCTTTTTATTTCTAGTTGCCCCTAGCATGCAAAGGACCTGGAAGAAGTCATACAGGGTCTGCATTCCATGTCCACCAAAACTTCTACAGCCTGTTGCTGCAGAACAGTGGCCTCAAAANAATAGGAAGCAGGTCATTGCTGAATGTACCAATTTAAAACCATAAAACCAGCCTACTTCAAAAGACTTCAAAGTACTTGCTAGTGTTATGGAACAATCCATCCAGGGACAACTTACAAACACACATTGCAGCCAGACTTGTGATTTTATCATGATACTCATCCTACTTTTGTGCTCTGTATCCATGGGCTTACATGATCACACAAGAATTTTAGTATTTACTTTTTTAAAAAGGGGCTAATGTGAAGAAAGCTCTAAAATAGGACCAAACCCCACTATTTCAGCATTTGGGAACTGCAGCCCTAACATCAAAAATGTAACCAGTTTTGAAGTGGGCAGAGAGAGAGAAGGAAAAAGGACTTGAATGAGATTTTGTGAAGTTAATTCTTGCTAGAAGGGAACGTACTGATTGTCAGTTTGGGTTCATTTTATGGCAGAGGAACATACGTTTCACCTGAAGTGCAGCCTTTAGAATGAGGAGTAATTCCACCAGGCTCCCTTGTTATGATTGCAAATACCCACAAAAGAATGGATTACCACTAAACACACAAGGACAGCCAGCACACCCCTCTCCCTTTCTCTCCCATTCTAGCTGCAGCTGCATGCAAGATGCACATGGTAAGAGCTACTCTCACCCTTACTGCTGCTCTCTTGACCTCGCTTCTTCTCCAAAATAAAGTCATACCCTACAACAGAATTTTATGGGAGAAAAACAATATTCAACTGGCAAAAAGTCTACACACCACTAACCAGAATATCTGTATTTCTGAATGCAGACTTCGGGAAAGACCCATTTAATTAACTGCTGGGCTCGTTCCTTGGAATGTGAGGGGCACTGAGTACGGATGCTTGCAGGTGCTGCCTGTTCAGCTTCTGCTCACAATGGCTCTTAACCACAGAGCAGATAGGAGATGTTATAAATGCTACTGCTATGATGCCTGTTGGCAGTGAAACAGAGATGTTGCAAATGATGGATCTTCTCGAAGACCCACAAAACATCTTTTATCAGAGGTATCGGGCACTACTGGAGCAGCACTTCTGCTTAGAAGGAAAATGAATGAGTCCTCCTCCGTTTACACCTGGTGCCTTTCTGTATTTCAGTGTGGTTGCTCCTCTTAGGCAAAGATAACTCAGCTCCACATACCCTGTACACACTAACGAGGCCATGAGACCTAACAGAGTATTAGCATGACTTCCACTTCGGCCCACCTCCTGCCCTCCAGTAACCAGTCATCTCTTACTGCAGATGTAAGTTTTATTTCTCAACTGCAGAGATTGTTTCTAAATCCAGTATTAAACTAGACGATCCCTGTTCTTAAAAGGCTCACGTAGGCCAGAACACAGGTTTCAAATAGTAAAATTGTTGCTGGTCTAGAGCTGTAGCTGATACAAATCAGTATCACTCCACTAGGCCTTATTCACCGTTTACTCGGTAAAACTCATTCTGTTCACATCAGTCACCAGCTTTCCCAATCTACACTGCAACATTTAAATTCTGAGTTTTTAATAGCAGGTTTCCACAGTTTTATTAAAACTTACGTTTTAGTTACATAGTTCAAGTAGGCTTCACTTATGCACACAGGCAGTTTTTAATCACATGGTCACGGGGAACACAAGCAGCAGTAAGCACTATGACCAGAAACATGATTTCATCCATACTAAGGCCAGAATCAAAAGAATTTGCGATTACTGCAGTAATACAACCAGCAGCTGCCATCCATTAACACAAATCAAAATGTGAGAAAATAAAAAGTGCCATTACACATGGTTTCTAATTATTACAAGCCACTCAATAAACCTACAAAAAGTGACATTGTTATTTGAACTGCATCCAGATTAGTTTCATGTCTGTTACGTAGCTCTGCAGCAACAAGGGAATGAACTCTGCACTTCAGAGCAAAAAAGAGAGATCTTCTGACCGGACATCTGTTGGTGGCACATGGAAACCCTGGTTTCCATTTACCTACGGAACAACAATAAAAACAGTGCCTGAGGTCTCAAGAAAAGAAACAAGGTCTGTAAAGTGACTTCTTTAAATTTGTCTGAATAGCCAAAAAATAATGTAGATGCATCACACTAAATTATGCATCAAAAACAATTAAAAGATTCATTTAGCAACGGACAAACACGGGTATTAAACTTGAGGAAGTAGGATGTTTGCACAGTCCTAATATGTATTTTGTCTTACACACAATTCTCATTCATATATACACACATATATGAATTGTGTATATGAAACTATATATGTATGGTTTCATAGCCAAAAATTGAGCTAGCAGTGTGGGGTAGACTGTCTTTAGACACATCAAGTAAAAAAGAAAACTCTTTGAAATTGTACATTATTTTTTTTTTTTTTTTTTTTTTAAGCACAAGCATGCAGTAATGCTCCTCTCTGTCTTTGGAACAGGTATCAATGTCAAACTCAGGGCTGGAATGTCATCGCTTCTGGCAGGGCACTACTGTGAGGACACTCATGTATGCAGTGGTCCCACTGACACCATCAGGTGTTGTTTATGCATGATCCAAGTCTGGATGTCAAGGCAAAACAGAAGGAGCCAGCAGGGAATATACCACAGAAGGAAGGGGTAAGAGGAGAAGAATTAACCATAGATACCAATAAAAATGAAAACATTTTTCCCCTCTCTTTCAAAGTGGAAGTTATATAAAATTAGATTTTACTGTAAACGGTTATGATCCTGACATAGAGGAGCTGACATTTAGGACATACAAACGCTTAAGAGAATCTTAAAATTGGAAACACATTCTTACAAAATTTAGTATCCACAAAAAAAAAAAAAAAAAAAAAAAGATAAATCTTAACCCCTGTGTTTAAACCAAGTTTTGCTATAATCTGCTAAAACACAGGACTGTTTTGCTAGATAAAGCCAACAGAAACATACATTTAAGTCATTTCCACTTTTTAAAATGAGTTGACCTGCATGTTACTTCAGTTTCAAAATCCATACATGCTTTTGATTCAAACCATAGAACAGCTTTGAGGAGAAAAGTAACTCATTTTAAAAGATGAGATCTCTCTGAAACTGTTCTCAGAAAGCATTCAAGTACTTTCCCAGAGGCTTCTTTCACTGCACAAAGCAGCTAAACCTACGGTGCTGAAATGCTTTCTGCTTTCTGGACTAAGCAGTTCTGCTGCTGGGCAATCAGACTGTTTCAGGAGATCTGGGTTCCAACTTCTTTTTTCCCCCCACCCTAGACTCATTCTCCCCCAGGGGAGCTACTGTAAATTACTCGATTTCTTCTTGACTTCACTTCCCATAAGCAGATAAAAATATTTCTTCGGTTCCCCTCTGTGCCTGCTGATTTGGATTTCAAGGCGTACAGATTTTTAAGCTACATTTGCACAGCACTCTAGGATTCCGATACCATTTGATTCCCATTAATATGTGCTAATAACAAAGCAAATAAAAAGCTCTACCAGTTAAAACTGTTAGGGGCACATCCAGGTTTACAGTTGCAATGGCACCAGCACTGTTTAGATCCAGATGCAAAACCGAACAGTCTGGGCTAGGGGATAGAGCATACAGTTGCTACAATGACAGCTCATGCTGCAGGCACAACTTTTCTCTCCTCTGAATTTGGAGGATGTGAAACAAGGAAAGCAGAGTGCTAGGGCTTTATGAAAAGGTTACAAACCTGTTTAATTACAAAAGTTGTTCTACTAGATTACCATAAACAATAAATACACGTTCACTGATGTAGCAGAATACACCACATCAGATTGCCATGAAGATTCAAGTCACGAGATTACTGTAAACAAACTTCACTCGCAGGTAAAACACACCAATACATTAACTTGACTAATTTCCCCTTAGCAAGGCAATATTAACCTTCCATAATTAGAGACATGCACTGACAAACATACAATCCAAGGCTAGGCTCAGCGCAGGGTGCACGTTTATTGGAACCAAACTAGATAAAGTACCATCAACCTTTAAACCTGGCCACAGAACAATTGGTTGAATTATGTGCGCGAAACCAGTGCCATCTTGGGACACTTTCAGTTCCCCCCCTTTGCTAAAATTCACAAGAGTCCTCATTAAAGATATGAAGGTGCATTAAATGAAGGCAGAAATTAGAGCTAATTTTAAATATGCACTGGTTTAACAGAGCCTTGTAATCTGCTCAGGTGCATTACACTTGTGATTTCCTTAATGTTTCTTTAATGATTTTGGAAGGCAATTCTCTGCTGCACTGCAAACCAGTTTTGTTCAGACACATTCAAGTTTTCCCACAGCGGAGTAAGCAAGTTATCAAGAGAACTAATTAGCTTGACCTTCTATTTGCCCAGTAACGAGAAGTGCATCAAACAGGTCTCTCTTTTCATGTCTGAGTCTGTCAATTAAAGCACAGGCTTTCTACTCATTGCATTGTCCTCAGGAATATTTACCGTAAGCACAGCCAATATAAGCAATGCCCTATGCACTCACCTCTTCACACTACCTGGTAACAGCTTTGAATTTTCTTCAGTGGAGGAAAACAGCTATAAATGAAAATTCCTTTGCAAAAGCCACACAAAATTATTCTGAATTCAGAGTTCCTTAAACAAATTAAGAGCTACAAACTCAGACATTAAAGCACTCTACCAGCAAGAGCCACTTTCCAAAGAGTAATCATACCCTGATTTATTAAGAAATCCAGGAGTTGCTACATTTCAGTCAGCTATAGATCCTGTTTTCTCTATCACTCTAATAGACAGCACACCTTTATCATGCAACCCCTTAGCTTTTATGTTCAATCTCCTTTTACAAATAAAGGAAGTCAGAAGATAAACCATCAAACCCAGAGACAAAGACCCAAGGACTAATGGAACAGGGACTCTGATGCCAACCATCCCTCACGTTACTCAGACAAGCTCTTACCAGCAAGGCTGCAGAATGACCGGGGAACGAATTGAGGAAGGCTTTTGGAGAGGAAATAAGGTGTTGTCTGCATTTTTTCTACTTTAAGATAACCCAGCAGTCATACAGGTAAAATTCCAACAACTTCTGCAAGACCACTATATGATCATAGAAAATGGGTTTTAACACCTAACCTAAGACTGTAGCTTTCCATTCCACAGCCTCAGACCTGTACATTCATGACATCTTCTGGACACACTTTTACAAACAAAACCAAAAGCCTTGTAACATAACATTCCTTAGCAGTTCCTCTGCTTGTTAAGGAAATGTCTAGGTCTGCTGGATTCAAAATTCTCTACCCAATTCATACTAGCTATGCAAAGCACTCCAACTTTGCAGCTCTCATTTCTCCAGTGTGCAATCAAAGTGCAGAGAAGCCAAGGACCAGGTCCCCAAAGGACTTGCTTCACACAAGGACCACAGATACCTAACCCATATTCACCAGTGCCTTCCACTGCTGTGAATAATGTTCTTAAGCTCATTGTGTGCTCCATGGAGGAAGTCAGCACCTCCAGAGGTTGCAGCAACCCTCGTGCTGAGCTAAACACAAGGGGGATGTAGTGACATCCCTCTCACCCAAAGCCCTAGTGCTCAGAGCAGGTGGCCAGGATGTAGGAGGTCCAATTTGTTTCCACCTTTGCTTGATGGAGGTTAAAACCCACACCTTTCATCGCCCTATCAGCCAGGGCACCTGAGAGCGCAGGAGCTTGCAATCAGTCCTGGGCAGAAGATGATGCACTTTTGAACTTCAGATACAGACAGGTGGGGGAAGCGAATTTTGAATTTTCCATATACAGGAAACTGCCCTAAGTGCTAAGGCACACACAAAAGAATATCACTATCTTTCCACTCCTCATGTTTCTTCTCAGTTTTGAACCAACTTCTCACTGAGGTCGCAGGGCTGACAGGCAGTGTGCTATCTCAAGGCAGGCCAGAGCACGTGCCAGAGCGGGGCCTTGGGGAAACCCCCTAATGAAAACAGATGCCCACAGACATCCAGCAACAGCATGGATTTTGACAACTGCACTTCCAGGCTTAGATAGCTGAATTCAGCCTACATTCTAGTGTCGACACCTCAGAGCTTTGGGGAGCTGCTTCTCAAGTGACGCCTAACAGATCTAACAGACCAAAACCCAACCTTCTATGTCCCAACTTCGATCCTATTCTACTTCACAAAACTAGCATGCTTCTAGAAATCTGCACCCACATTACTCCCTGGAAGAAACAAGGCTGATCTTAAATCGCTTCAGTTTCCAGCAGCTTTTGGCAGCAGCCTTAACTGAGAAGATATTATTTGCTCTATAATAAGAATACACTGAACTTTAGACACAATATTAGGCATCAGAACTCAACTGGTGTTCAACCAGCTGAATTAGGAGCTGCCTTGTGGATAGAGCACTACCTGGGAACTGAATCTTTCTCAACTCTGCCTTAGAACATGCTTTTAAACCTCAGGGAGGCCATCAGTTCCTCCTTCTCTGATCATTTCCACAGCTGATAAATGGAGATAAGCAAGCTGTCATTGCATGCTTTGAGAACTACATAACAGTAAAATTATGTCAGTACTAAGGGGTAATCAGCACCTCCTAGTACATGACACTCCTTCAAAGCACTGGCAAAGAACCCCTGCACTTGAATTTTAAAACAAAACAAACCCAGGTAATTATAGTGGAGATCAGCTGTCAGATCGGCATCTTGTTTTCTCATAGTTTTATATAACCATCATGAAACCTGTTTGTCCAAATTCCTTGTTCTTCCAATTTTCAACACAAGTACAGACTCCATCGTTCACTCTCTCGGGTGTTGTGCCACCCAAGAGCTGATGCTGACTGCTCAGGGTCCCCAGCAGAACACACTAAACTCCGAAGCAACCCTGAGCCCTTGAACACTTTCTTGCTCAAGTCTAGAGATGAAAAATAAAGTCCTTTACCTCACGGAAAAAAAGAAAAAAGTCACTAGATGTGAAAAACAAAACAGAAGAATATTGAATATTCTTATTTTGTAATTAGTAAGTAGTATCTTAGCGAAATATGTTGCAAGGGCACCTGTCAACATAACACAGCCTCCTCCCTTACTCCCGTTATCCACATCATCTAATGAGAACAGACAACCAGGATGGCTAGGTCAACATGCTGCTAGCCGACGTGCATTTGATCAGCGACTGCATTCACGTGGCATCGTGCAAGTTAACGTGATTACACCACAGGGAAGTTTTCCTTTCATAGTACGCATCCATTGCAAACTACTCTGCAGTATTTATGTGATGTGGGAAGGAAACAAAATAGAAACTGGAAACAATTTTAAGATTATAGTACCTATAATGTTAGCTGCATAATCGAATGGCAAAATTAACTCATGTATTACATGAGTATTTCTTTCTTAGTGCCATAAATTAAGCATATTTTTGGCAGTTCTTCCTTACCAGGAACAATTATTTTATTCATGAACCTGCTTATTTTAAGGGCTGAGTCTTTAGAGCCCATTAGGAAAACATCATCAACACATTTTGTTTTTTTTTAATGCAAGGGAAGAAGCATTAAGCAAACCGCTATTCCCATTTTTCAAAATAAATCCATTCTTCTCTCCCCCAGTTATATGCCAGTACATAAAACACTGATTTCAGCAGAGTTATTTCTGATTTACATGGCTATGGAAGCAGAGTCACAAACCCATAGCATACGTAAAAAAATTTCTGTAGTGTCTCCTTATGTTGCTGAGTCAGCATACATATAACCAAGGACAGCGGAAGAATTTAAAGTGCCATTATGCTGCAAAGGGAAAACGTGCCTTGCTTCCTTGGCTAAGGATTATTATTCATATTGCCACAGTGCCCTGAGAGCAAGACCCTATGTGCTAGCTGCTGTACGTATCTCAAGACAGAACAGTCTCTGAATATTTACAACCTGAACAGAGAGCAGCAAAACTAGAGCTAGGAAGCAGAGACAGAAACTTCCATCAGGGCTTCCTCAAGGTCTCCCAGAGCACTCTGACAGGCATAAGTGCAGCTCAAGACCACAGCACCGCATTTCTTCTCCACTTGCACTCCCTTTGAACAGGTCAGTGCTTTCTGCTACAGCTTGGTGCTGTCCTTCTGAACTACAACAAATACAACATGGTATACTAAAGTATCTCATGTTTTATTCTTTTCACATATGTGGGGGGAAATGGCCTTAAGAAGTCCTTCTTTACCTTTGGAAGTACATACATGAGAATACTTGCTGATACTTTCTCTCTTTCTTTTTAATGAGACACAAACGGGGAAGAAAAAAAAGACATGCATGCTATCACCCTGAGGTCTGGGTTGAAAAACCAAAGGTAGGTTGCTCCGTGGCAATTTCACAATCTTTGTGTATACTGGGGGCTTTCCGGTAGGCAGGAAGTATTCCTCTGCAAGTCCTTGGGTCAAATGGATTCAATGAGGCTTTGCAATTTAACAGGTACTTCTAAAAAGCAGTTTGAGGTATTCATGAAGTTTACGCCTAAACACACAGACACACACAGACACACACAGACACACACAGACACACACAGACACACACAGACACACACAGACACACACAGACACACACAGACACACACAGACACGCTCCAGCTGGTCAAGGCATACTGTTAAAGTATCTAGCTCCAGGACTTCAGTCAGTTATTGACTTTACACCAACCAAAAGTTATCATCACTGTTTGTTCTTAACTTACACGTCTTTATCAAAAAAAGACAAGTATAAACAATTCAGTTCTCATTTCACACTAAAAGTACGTTAATTTGTTCATCAATTACTCTCAGATGAAACGCAAAATAAAAATATTCCTTAGTACTCTCGGTGCCAGAATCCAACCTGAAATAAAGCAGTTCTCAGACACCTCCGAAGCTACGTATTTTACCAAACATAACAGATGCCATCAGTTCTGCCAACTGCCTCAGCATCAAGGGGGCCACTTGCATTCACCCTATTCTCCAATTTACCAGCACAGTCCAAACTCCCTATTTCCACTTGCAATCCTACAAGAAAAATAGATTCTTTCTCTTGCCTCCTCCTCTTCCCCTTGTTATTGTGCAGGCAGAGTCTGGTTTCTCTTGCACAAAGCTAGAAGCAAAGCAAGCGTGGAAATGTCAGCTGGCTTAGCACTTGCACCAAGGACACGGGTTGCTTAAAAACAGACCATCCCTCCAAGTCTAGCAGTATGCAGCATCGGGGCACTGACAACCTATCTTCTATTGCATTCTTTTGTACAACAGATTTTTCACATATTAGTGACTGTATTAAACATAAGTATTTAGACAGGGAGGCAATGCACTCCACTGTGCTGGATGCTGGACTTGGGGTCTGTGTCCAGCTTGATGTCCAGCCCATCATAGGCTCCAGTCCTTTGCCTGTTGTGGACACTGGACTGCAGCTCTCTGGGGGCAGACAGCAGGTTTGTGGATTGCGTACAGCACCCAGAGCAAGCAATGTCCAAGCTCCACTGGAATTTCAAAGTACCAATGTCATACAAATAAACAAAAACCTAGAGTTCTAACTGGGAACAGTCCACTAAACCATGAATTTGACATGGAAGTTTGTAGCTCAGAGACCGCCTTTCCCAATACAAATAGCTGAGGTATAACACCAACCTAGCTTCGTGTTCTGCAACTTTCATTCTTAAAAAGAGTGAACAAACATGAGGAGTTCGCAGACGATTCACTGATATCTCCCCTCCTCAAAGCAGGTATGTCATAAACTCAGTTAAACTGGACTGACACTTATTTCTCAAAGCTGAACAACGGTAACATCTCCTTTGCCTGCAGCAGTGACAAAGCTGATATCTGCCACTGTATTTTGCCACTAATAGGAGAAGGGTAACCAAAATCAAATTTCTCCTGGAACCGATCCTTTTAAGTACTAGCTGAACAGACACGTGAGACAGGAGAGTAATTCACACCTCTATGTCTTGATTTAGGTGATGAGTTGCAGGTCTGACTTTTTCCACATCTGATACACGAAGCTCAACAGAAGAATGTGCCACATATCCCAAAGAGGATGCATCCAGAAAAGTTAGTGGGAAAGTTCCAAAGTCATTGCTAATTCTTTCTCCTGTTTTGCTGCCCAACTTGGACAAAGAGTATTTTGTTATCTCCTGCCTGATTTATGTTTACATATATGTATGACAGAAACCCGTTACCCTTTTGTAATTAGACACTGTGCAGCCACCTGCCAGACTGTCTGTGCTCCAACAAGTCAGCATGTGCTTGTATAACTGAGGTACAGAAATCACTGCAGTGCTGCGTGGGTAACAAACTGCAGTAAAAACCTTACAGAGAGGCAGTCTGCTTGCTTACATCTAGGATATAAAGCCCTACATGCAACTCAAAAACCAACTCCTGGTGGCAGAGAATAGAAGATGAACAGATGGGAGATGTTCTTCTCCTTCCTTGGTATTTTCCAGACTTGTTTTCTACCTTATTGTACTTAGGATATAATATTATTAAAAATATATATTTTTCAGTCTGGGTACTGTTAATGTATCACCACTCCGTACAGGTGTTTACATCCATGCTTTATAAATAATAACAGTGAAACTAAATACAATTTTCCAAACTGATCCCTGATATAAAAGTGCTCAATTTGAGCATTAGAGAGGTCTTATTTTCACTATACAGGGGAGGAAGGGAGAATCAGGCCCTTTCAAATGCATGTGCAAAAAGCCTCAAAAAAAAGTCCAAAAGTGGATTTGCACCTTATTTCCACCACGGCATCACTGAAACATCAGTGAGACCATTCACGCGCTCAACTAACCAATTTCTGATCAGGAGGGAGAGGCAAAACTGCTGAAATCACCTCACTCCCACTGAAATCAATGAATTCCTGATCAACAAGACTTAAGCACCTCAACAACGCTAAAGATTTGGCCTCAGTTCTGCAATTTTGCACAGAGCTCAGATGGCAGCCTGTGCAAGTGTTTAATAATCAGATGACCCTTATTACCTATTTTAAAAAGAACAGATTATTATGCAAATATGTTAAGTAATGTAGCAGCAAATTTAAAAAACCAACCAGCGACATCCAAGATCCGTCACATCAGATGAGACAGACACCCGCACACGTTGGTCACTTCAGACAGCTCCATGCCTGTACCAGGACCTTGCAGTGCTTCACTGATGCAACGCACCTACCTGAAAAGTAACTTTAACCTGCCCACTCGGGTAGTTAAGGCAATGGTTTAAGGGAAATAAATGCGTGCAATATATCTGAAAAGGATGTCAAAACCAAATCTCAATGCAAAACATATATACTTGTAATCCAGAGAGCCTGCATTTTAGGAAGCAAACACAGACCTAGTTAGAAAAGATTTTTTTCCTACATTTTAAGTTAACAACTAAACAGATAAATTCCATGCTTGCTCAGTCTAGCCCTGCAACCACAGTTCTACAGCTCATTTTCCTCCTCTTTTCCTAAATCCATTAAATTAAAACCCAATGTCTTTATAGAATGATAGAATCATTTAGCTTAGAAAAGATCTTCAAGATTATCGAGTCCAGCCATCAACCTGAGCTATCAAGTCCCATGACTAAAACATGCCCCTTAGTGCCACCCACAGTATTAGCTGATCGAATTGCGTGTTTTCATCATATATACCAGCACGCATCCATTTTCTATTTGGGGACAGCAATCAGAGAGTGAGCAGGAGCTGAATGGACAGATTCCCAGTCTTCAACACAACACTTACATTTCCCCAGCATGTTGCACATTTTCTCTTAGTGGCTCCCTAGGCCAAATTTACAGCAACTTCATTGGAAACTAGGTCAGACCCAATGCCAAAATTGGTCTTCAGTGAGAGGTGCACATCACTATTGGCTGGCAACATCTGGTCCTAAACATCACCAAAATTAGAAAGCAAAATATTCATTCTGTGAGAAAGGATGAGAGTTTGACATTTGGTTTCACTCTGCATTAGAACAAAAGCTGGAAACATGAGAAACAGCAGAAGAGAAGCCTCTCTCTAAATCCTCCTAGACAAGACACTGACGTGAAACATGGGAAATCCAAAATCCAATTACACTTGCTGCTTTCATCCACCTGAAGCAGGGTCTTGAACCACTTTTTCCTCTGAGCAAGAGCCACAGCCTAAAACAAACAAACAAAAAAAGACCTAAATCTCTCAGACTGGAAACCGTTTAGCTCTAAAACTACCACTATGTTCAAGTAACATCTATACTCCATATGCAAACAAATATCCTCTGTACCATTTCAACTGCTACACTTCCACATGAGGGATCTTATCAGCCCTGTAGCAAAAAGTGCACTGTCCTTTGTCACATCCATTTTCATTATGCTATCTATTGATCCATTCAAAGACTTCCTTCTATACATGAAAATAGCCTCTTTTTGTCTGGCTGAAGAGTAGATAGCCTATCTAGGACACTAACAGGAAAAGAAAGACTTCACCTTATCTATTGTATCCAAGAGGTTTGTCTTCACAAACAATCCCAGTGCAATGGATTGCTCCAAAATGAATTTTCTCTATAATCCTTACAATGTAAACAAAGCCCAAAGAGGAAAGGTGTCTAAGATAAACTGCATACTTGCTAGACAAATAAAGAGCAGATAGCTATTTACAATGTCTCCCGTACAATAGCTGCAAATACAGTGCATTTGACTAAAAAAGGAACATGCAACAACCGCCTGTCACATACAAATTCTCATCAAGTAAATGCTGTTTCCTAATGCAGCTTCAACGATAACCTCAAGCACCAACTTTGAGCTCCTCATACCTCTTTCCCTAGCTACGGCACACTGTGACCCAAACAGCACATCAGCTCTTCTGTGTGGATCCAATGACTTCTCCCCTCATCACCCATATTTCTATATTCTTTAACACACAAAAAATGTGTAAATATTGAAGAAGTTATTACAGAAAATAGGCCCATACACAACCTCACCAACTGAGGCTTGGATCAGGCATGTTTTGTAAATGATGTGCCACTCCAGAACAGTCTTTGTAATAAAATACACATATGACAAAAGCATAAGCTCACTCCTGTGCGATGGTTCTTGAAGGCTCTCACCCACTCCTTTGAAGAAGCAACAAAATAGGCACGGAAGAAGGTGATGAGCACCTTGTCCAGCACTGGTGAAGGCTCAGTTTGTTTGCTTATGGAAAACCCAGAGGACAGAGTACTGGCAGTGGCACCACAGGCAATAGAAACTTCACAAGACTTTAAGTGAGAAAGTGCAGGCAGGACATCAGTCACGGGGTGCTGTGAAAACTGGGGTAATAAGCTCCAGGAAGATGACAAGCTCCTGGGTACTGAGATGACAGCCTTAGACACAGCCATTATTCAAATAGCTTTCTGCCATAGAAGGAAATTTATTAGAACTTTCAGTGTGATCGTAGCAATATGTAAATTGGACTGTTCGAATGAGGATTTATGGTGTCGATGTGTGGTATGAGTCACCAACTATAAACCAGAAACAGGGATGAAAAAATGATGTGATTAGTTTGGTCAGGCATTCTGAAGGCCTGAGTTTAACAGATTGAGCAAGATGTACTACATCAAAACACTCTAGAATATTGTTGCTCAATAATAATGAAGTGTCCGTCTTCAGTACTGAACTCCAGAGTATAGAATGTCAAAAACAGGTTATTACAAAGACACAAAATGACAGGAAAAATAGATGAGTCCTATGGTCAAACTACAGATCCTGCCATCAGTAAAATTTAGCCAGAAAAATGTATGAAACTATTGGATTCATGTTGCTAAATGGTTACTGTTCAATCTGTATTGATGTTCAGATGTGAAGAGCAATTTATAAGGAGCAAATGATTACATTTGACCAAAACACGCATGCAGTGTTAGCCAGCACTACCTGACAGAGCATTGGGCCCCATTTATTTATTTTTATAATAATTTGATATACACACACACATATATATAAAAATAGAACATATCTTCTAAGAGGAAAAAGAGCAAAGTTGTCTTACAAAGCAAGTCCACTTTCAAATAACCAAGACCTACAGCTTGAGAAAACATGCGTAACATCCTTCAAATTTTAATTAGGATGAAATGCACGGAATCACATCCTTCCAGGGACTACCGGATCCTCCCCTACTAGTCAGATACCTTAACAAACGACTATTTTCATGAAGTGCCAAGTATCTTTGCCTTCTGAACAGCCTCAAAATCATCTCCACTCTCTCATTCCTGTATCAGCATCTATCTCACGCCCAAGCACTGGCCATCCCTGCTGTCTGTGTATGAACAGGACGCACACCGCATGCAAGGTGTCACAGAGCTACACGTTGAACTGCTGAGGTACCTATAGGCCCTTAGCAGCCAGGCAACTGCTACCACAAGGAAAATGAATTGCAAAAATCCAGTGGGAGGTGCAAAACAGCCATATGGCACAGACTACAAGCAGAGTTTGTATCTTGCAGAAACTGTCACCTTGCAGGCCAGAACAGAGCTTAAATAAGTGGAAAAGGCATGCTGGAGTACTATCAAGACACCTAAATCAATGGAAGAGCCACCAGACTAAGTTACAGCGAGATAAATACAGACTTCTCACCAGTAACTCCATGACTACACCATTTCTGCTGGAATTCTTCCCTCTTTATCTAGGTCGCATTTCAGCCAGCCACTTTCAACTCAAATATTTTTTATCTACAGCACATGGATCCAGTGAAACAAATCAAGTTTTACAGCATCCCAATTATTAATACTGCTGTTCAGATCACTACATAGCCTTGAACAATAGGGATGCCAACACGCGTTTCTATCCCACCACAGTAGAGTTAACCCTCAAGGCAGAAGAGCAATCACACAGAAAATTCCAAGTTTTCTAAGGATGAAAAACAGACACGCTTGAGGGCATCAAATCTATCCTCGCCAGGGTCCAGCAGATGTATCACCTTCCTGTCACTGGCACTGAAGTCAAGGCTGCGGGCTGAGAACCAGCACTGACACCTGGCCTTTGTCCACAGCAGACAAGAGCATATGCACTACAAACCACACTGGGAAGCTAGCATCCACCTGGATCCACTACAGGAAGGAAGTAGCTTAAATAAGCTACCTTCAGTGGCTCACTGAGCAGCTCTCCGTGATAACTGGGAGTGACGATGCCAGCTGGGCAGTCAGTAACAAGCATCCTTCCTGAAGATGAGGGGGACTAGATATCTTTTGCAGTGAACTCAGCACTGCACTTCAACATGCTGTGTCTAAACATCGAAAGCTACTGCAACTTTTGAATGACTGTGCCCAAAAAAAAAAAAAAAAAAAATCCTTTCTACATGACAGGGAAGTGTTAATTTCTTTCTTTTTTTTTTTTTAAGCAGGAAAATAGAGGATATAACCATAGCACCTGTTTAGTCTTTGGACTGCAACTAGCAAAGTCTGAAATCTGGTATCCAGTTACAGGTTATACGTGGTTAATCAGGAGGATTTCTAGTTCCACCTTCCAGTAAGAGCAGAGGATTTATTTTGGATATGCAACTGATGCAATCCTCAATGACACTCACAGAAGCACGAAAAAGCAGAGATAATATGGAAGGGCTCCCAGGATAGATCTGCAAGGATCTGGTACGGCCCAGAAACTGAGAAACTGCTGTCCTAGGAGAAAAACCATCAACTACAGTATCTGCCTGGTATCCCTAGAACAAGATGAAGATGTAAAATACCCACGTTTTTACAAACGGTTTGCAACCTCTTTTTTCCTGCTTCAACAAAAAAGGTCATCGTAGGCCAGGATTTTGTCAGCTTTCTACAATATGGCCCTTAAGGTACCTCATATAAAGTTGACAAAAAAAAAAAAAAAAAAAAAAAAAAAAAAAAAGAGACTTTCCAGTAGCTACTACTGAAAACTGCGAGAATATATGCCCTGGTGACTGGCAAAGTCCAAATAAATCAATTACAATAGTGAACTACCTTCCAGGTCTTCTTCAAAGCGACCGAACAGAATTTAATCCAGACTAGGAGGATATTGCGAACAATTACACACACTCACTAAAGTAACCTCGACAACAAATAAAAAAAACAATTCCTGGATTTGCTATTTACAGTGACATGTGCCACATCTAACCTCAGCGTGATACAGGTTGAGAAACTAACTTGATCTATGAACAGATTCCTCTTCAAGGGCCATATTTGCAAAGCCTAAATTCCACTCTAGTCCCTGTACCTTGCATTTTCTACCAGCTGATTCAAAACTGGACCATGGCTTAATAACCTGCTTCAGTCCCATGAGTTGGTTTTTTCAGCAGTTGCTCCATCAGTGGCTCTGCCACCACCTACAAGACACATGAAACTCAAGTGATTTTAATTCACCTCTTAATTGAGTTACATGATGGGATTTCTGTGATCATTGTCTAAATACTATGGACAATGACCACAGGTACTGCCTATCTGCCTTTCCAGCCTTCAACAAGTNTAAATGAATTCTGAGTCCCTGTCATCAAAAAAAAAAAAAGATGCATAAATGCATATTCCCTTTAGAACACAATTAAGCAGAGCCTGTACCCCTCGATGCAGAGATCTCAGCAGTGAATCTCCAGAAATATCACAGCAGTCTTATCTGCTGCATCCTACAGCTGAATGGGAGTGAAAAATAATAATAATAAGCAACACTTTCAGCTTCAATCAGCAGCACATTCCAAGATCGCAAATTGCTACTGTGTATGAAGAAGGATCTGAAATGCAAATGACCAAGAGGCCATTAGAGACATTAAAGATTTAGCAGACGCATGCTCATCCTGTTGTTACTGGGGGGGGTATGGAAGCACCGATTCCAGAGAAACAGACAAGGAAACACAGTTACCATATCCAGACTTTCACGGAATAGTTATGTCTCATTAAGAGCATTCTTACTGTCCAGTCTTTAATGTTTCATGTAGGCAAAAAATATTAAAAATAATTATTCCCCATTCAGCTCTAACATTAATGGCTGTTATTTTCACCAGTGATTTCGCTTACAGGAAGTGCATGAAATGGACGCTACCCCACAGCTGTCTCCCCACAGACTTACCTTCAGATGACCTTCCATTCGACTTGGAACCGGCCATACACTCCTCAAAGGGAAAGAGCATCCGAGACTCCTCTGTTGCCTACACTAGCATAGCACCAGGACTTCACAGGGTGATCTTGGGATACAGATGTTGCAATTTGGATTCTCCAAAGCAAAGAGAGGATATGAACCCACTCCTCTTTTAAGGGCATTCCTGACATTTACTGCTGGACAGACAAAAACAATCCTTACTCATAAATCCATCCAACAAACCTATGCATGTGTCTCAACAACTAGAAGAATTGTAATTCCTTGGGATTCCTTTAATTTTCATTTCTGGCCATCTCTATGATCAGTAGTATAAAGGTTAAAAACCCTACTTTTAGTTTTTTCAACTAAAAGTGGACCTATAAGCTTCTATTTTCAGTCTACAAGCTTTGGGACTGTATTAATGTCACAGTCGCATCATGTTATTTCCACCAAAACAGCTGGAGGTTTCCAGTGTAGGAAGCAATTATTATGAAAAGTGTCAATGTGTCATTCTCCCCAAGTCAAATGTTTAACTTCATGTTATAGCATTTGACAAGCATCCAGCTCTTAGTCTTCACCAAGCAAAAGGAAGAAAGAGCACATGTGCAAGTCACAAGAGAAAAGAATAGCTTATCCACTGCAATGAAAGCAAATTTTCACGTTGCTGACTGATGCCACAGTTGTGTGTTTCTGGAGCTTAATTGCTTTGGTGGAAGGCAGGCTTAAGTCTGTATGCACGAATGAACTCACCATTTGCCTTGACCCAACAATGCATATATAAAAGGTGTCATTCAAACAACACGCTAAATAATTACAAATTCAATGAGCGGTGCAAGCATTTTAGGAGGCGACAGTCACAACTCATGGAGGGAGACAGCAGAAAGTGTCCTGCCTGCCAACTGCACAGCGAAGAAACAGAGCTAATCTCTGCCACCTTTCTGACCTGAAAGACTCGACTCAACCACAATGCAAGGTACAAAGGACCACACACACCTGAAAGTTCCTGGCACAAAATCTTCCCAGGGTGCAGCCACACAGCGAAACAAAGGTGTGGCTGGAACCTCTAGCAGGTGTATATATTAGCATATGGTTTATCTACCAGCTTAACATACCCAGTGTGGGCAGCTGCATTACTAAGTAATAAAGCACAATACTAGCTAATAACAAGCCAGCGACCTGACTACATCTTCCCAAGAGCAAGCAGGAGTCCCCACTGCTGCACCTTCCCTATTAATTGCTGGCTAGTAGGCACATTCAGCTCACTGTAGCATGTCCAAGCACACTGCAGTAAGACCCTCCCTTGGGGCACAGATACAACCCTGATGTCTTCTCCTGCAGAGAAAGCGGGCCAGCCACCCCTGTGTGACCAGGGAAACTTTGGCTCATGCCAAAGTCAGTACATCCCAATGGATGCTTCTCTGGTTGATGGGCTCAAACCATGGATTCACACCACCTGCTCAGGTCCTGACCCAGTGCAGAGTTCTACGGATGGGCTTCCTTTCGGGAACGCGCACAAGATGTGCTACACACCAAAGAGGGAAGCCCACAGGTAGCAACAACCACTCCAGCAGCCTGGAGTGCTAATGTCTCTTTCTCCCATTACATCTTGGCACTATGAGGACCATGTTATTAATTTTGAACCTAACAATTTGTGAAGCTATTTGGAGGGGAGACTAAGAGGAACTTTACCAAAAAGCACTTCAATACTTTTTAAGACAGAGTCAAGACAAGGAAGTGATACAAAACATATGAGATCCCAAATCCCAATTTCGGCTTAGATGAGGGAATCTCCTGCTAGTACAGTATATTCTCCAGCAATGCATGGTATATTAAATTAATGGAAACTCTAAGCTTTAGCATATGTTTAATAGTTACAGTCTGTTTTTTAGAGCAACTTTCTTACCATATACAAAAAAACACATATGGATGCACTTATGTATGTCAAAAATACCCGTGCAGGCTTTGATATTACTCAACAACACATATTGTCTATGGCTAAGCAGTGCTTCAGGCTGTATTGAGCAACCCAGAAGTAAGCTGGTAAAAAATGCACCAGTTCCTCAGAATCTATCAAAATCTTTAAAAAATCATCAATCAGGAGAAAGAAGAGTCAGACCGAGTCCAACAAAACCTTGTGCCTCCCACAGCAGGGCTAGAACATTACACTAGAACCCAGAGCTCTCGCACCTTACAGCTGGGAAGGGCTGTGGGACGCAGCAGGACAAGGGGCAATCTTTCCATTGTGTTTCAGATTACGGACTGCCACCGACTAGCTGCCTAGGCATATTTTGCTAATCCTTGGTGATATGACCCAAAGCAAGAAACCCAAAGTCTAATCCTCAGTAATGCTGCCCAGAAGGATGAGGGTGGCATCACTTCCACATTTGGAAGGTGCTACATAGCGAAATATAGCAAGAATTAAATGTTGCCAGTGCACTAAAGTAACTGGAAATATAACCACTTGCTTAGAAAGTTAATCAGACAAGTAAAGGGAAATTACAGATATGTTGTGAGTCATGGCATTTTCTTGCACAAACACTGTGTGGATGCATCTGAAAAAGTCATCTCTGTAAATGGTAATAAATTTGTGTTCCCCAAAACCAGTAACCTTGGGCAGTTGCATGTTGCACTCAGCCACTGGAACATCGTACCATTTTGCCCCCCCAGTACATGCAGCTGAAGCAAACACTGTACCAGAGCACACACCACACCAAGGCAGCATCACAGCAGTGTGCAAAGGGAAAGCAGTTTTGCAGAAAGAATGGGGGATTTCTCAAACAGCTTTCTTCTGCGAGTCAAGAGTGACATCTGGCGGGACTTACACCGCTCAGCACTGGGTCTTCTTCTTCATTTAAAGAATGAGATAAGCCTAACCTCAAGAAACCTCACTTCACTGACTGCCAACACACCAAAGGCTTTGATCCAAACAGCCCAGGGCTGGGAGGCAGGGTTGTAGAAAAATGGGACAAATTGTAATACCTGCATTGCTGTCTTAGCAATACAGGCAAAGATGCCTCGTATCCGGGTTTTAAACACAATATTGGATTGTAGCTTGGAAGGAAAACAATGGGCAACGTTACTGTGATCAGATGTACTCCACCTTTCTGTCCAAATTTGCCAAGAGGATATGAAACTGTCCCGAGATTAGGGTTTCTACTGCAGCGTCTAGGGTCTGACTGTGGGCACCGCTCTGGTACCTCCTTCCCCATATAACATGGGGATCTTGTTAAAGTAATCCCAGATCTACTCATGGCAGGACTACAAATACTATCTTTGTATAAATGAAAGACTATTTTCCATGAAAATAGTTTGGAACAGCTGTTTTACAGTATTGACAAATTCAGGAAGAGAGCCATAACAGAAATCAAATAATGAGTTATTTATTAGCAGTGAGATAAGGCAAAACAAAAGGCCAACACAAGGTAAAGGCACGTCCTGGTTTTGACTGGAATAGAGTTAATTTTCTTCCTAGTAGCTGGTAGGGTGCTGTCTTTTGGATTCAGGATGAGAACAACGCTGATAACACCCCCAAGTTTTAGCTGTCGCAGAGCGGTGCCGACACTAAGTCAAGGACTTGTCAGCTGCTCCTACCGCCCTGCCAGCGAGGAGGCTGGGGGTGCACGAGGGGCTGGGAGGGGACAGAACCAGGACAAACTGACCCAAACTGGCCACAGGGACATTCCGTACCACATGGCGGCATGCTGAACAAGTAATATGGGGGAGTTGGCCAGGGGGTTGCCATCGGTCATCAGGTGGTGAGCACATGAATTGTGCATCATTTGTTTATTTTTTTGTTATTGTGTGTCCCCCCCCCCAATTCCTTTTTCTTTTCCCTCTTATTAAACTGTCCTCATCTCAAACCAAGAGTTCTTGCACTTTTCTCCCCCATCCCACTGCGGGGGGAAGCGAGCAAACAGCTGTGCGTTCGGCTGTCTGCCAGGCTAACCACAACAAGGCACCAGAGCTGGAGAGCAGCTCCACCATGACACAGACCTGGCACTCACACACCACGACAGAACCGTGCACTCAGCTGAAAACAGTGCTATGTGGTTACAGCCAACGTGGGGCCAGCTTTGAGCAAAGGCCATGAGAAGTCATTATTTAGATTTGTTCTGAAGAAGACCTCAAGAGAGCTCAGTAGAGAAAACCACCTTTTTTCTGCAGTAAATAGCAGAGAACTAGCTCTACATCATAGCATGATTCAATGGTCCTTGCACTTAGATCTCAGTCTGTGCTATCTCAGCCACTCCTGTGCAGCTCTATGGGACCTGTACCTAGCAGAGGTCTAGCAGGGTTGCTGAGCACATTTTAACTAATCGCATTTTCCCTGAGCACCAACCTCAGTTGGATCCGGTTTGTGTGGGTTTGAAGAAGGAGGCTCAAGACTGAGGCTCAGGTCACACACATTTCCCATTCTGTCCTAGCCCTGGACCTCAAGGAAAAATAGGAAGACTGGAACAAAGTGTCAGGGGCATGGGAGGGAATGAAGTTATCTCCAAGGGAAAAAAAAAAAAAAATCTCAGCTTTGCATTCTGCAGCTCTAACTTCATGTGTGTTCAGCTGCAGAAGTGTGAATGCAAAAGAGTAGAGCACTACTGCCACCTTGTGCTACATGAAATCTCTACAATCAAAACTTTTTGCCTGTTCCCCCACGCTCTCCAAAACCAGAACTAAAACACGTATTAGCCTGCTCAGAACAGAGGGTGAGCAAAATACTCCCGTCTCACCCCACAAAGGGCCTGCCTTTGCTTTCAGCTGAGTGCCCGGGCCAGAGGGCACAGCAGGCTCTGCTCTCTCCGAGCTTGGGGCACAGCATCCTGCGGGCTCCCAGCCAGGGCAGAGGGGCCCAGTGCTCCCAGGGCTTCAGCCACGCACGGC
>VXAA01004710.1:203814-215214 GCA_013399115.1 Anseranas semipalmata
TGTTGACAACCCCCCCCCCCCCCCTTTTTTTTTTATATCATCATTCACTGGTTTAAATCACCTATGCCTTTTTACTTATAAAATGAAGCTCATCATAAATACTTAACATGGCATTGCTTTCATTTTCCTACCCAATGGGAGACAAACAGCCCATATCATCTCTTTTCATTTATGGTAATCAGAAATTTTGATCTGGCTGAAACTAAACCAAGTGACTAAACACCAGCACTCACTTTACAAGGGCTGTTTCCCTGGCAAAGTTTATGTTTGTTTCCACACTTAAGCACAGTTTGAACAAAGACGTATTCCTATAGAGAAATTTTTTGCTGCACTGATTTCCCAGAAAGATACTTAAAGGGGACGGCATAATAATCCACATCTCTGGCAGTCACATACAGATCCTTTATGGAGCAGGCCCATACAATTTACGACAGATGAAATTGAATAGCTTCTTCATAAATAACATAAAAAAGGCTATAAAATAATAATAGAAAATGATAGATATTCTACAGCACATTTAAACAATCCCTGAAAGCTTAACAGAAGAAGAGTAGAAAATTCTGCAGGAGAGAACAGTTTTTCCACAAGACCACTCTCCTGAAGAAAGGACGTCTACACGCAATATTAGCACATTTTAACCAAAATATTTGTCTCATTGATATTTGATTTTTTTTAATTGTGCTTACCTCCTTTTATCCTTTGTTTCTGAAATCAATTTCAACTGAAAACTCATTTAAAAATATGTAATTGTGATCATACTCCAACAGCAGTTTTGTGTTAATAAAAAGTTATGCCTTTGTCCAAAAATGTCAAAATATTTTCACATCTTAAATATCAATTCAAACAAATGATATCACATAGATGGGGGAAAAAAAAGACAATTGGTGAACCAGAAAATAAAGGGGATCCTACTTCCACCTCTAAGTACAGAAACGATCTCTCACAGGGAGACAGAATTTCATTTCTGAACCATCCTAGACACCTGTCCCTGCCAAATTGGTAACAGCTATCTTTTGAAGGCCCTATGACCCTCTTCCATGGTTCTTACATCAGAAAATCCTCTATCAGAAAAGAAACACAGAAGGTTCCTCTACCCATTGGTACAAGAAGCTGCACAGAATGTGAAGTCTCACATACCTTATCTGACGTAAGGATTAGCTCTGGCCAGGCTTGTTCCTTATCCAAACCAGATCCTACGCTGTCCTGCTGCTGCTTCTTTCACAACAAACAAACAAAAAAACACAAAAAACAAAACCTAGGTCTTGCAGAATTGTTTGAGAATGTTTTCCTTCCCTCCATTTCCCTTTCTTGTGCTAGGCACCGACATTCAGCAAGACTTCATGTACATAACAAAGATCTGTACAAAAAGGTAACTTTACTTCACCATTTTGTTACTTCTGTCACTTGTCCTGCTAATTCTTAAGTTTTTCTATTTATATTTTCCCCTCCTCTCTATCAGTACTGCTGTTTTTCTTTTCCTCCCCCATACCCTCATGCTGCACTTCAGAAGAACAGCATTTAGGTGTGTGAAGTTGAGTAAAACGAATCCAGGTGTACCAACCAGTGAGATTCTCACTCTAGTCCCTGCTTAGTCTCATTTGAAACTATGCAGGATGGAAGAACTTCACTCTGAATCAGGCAGAACAGAATAAACACGGAGCATCCCACAGCACAGTCAAGTCGTCCTGTGGCTAGTAACTACAACCAGAGATACGTGCATGCCTCTCCTCGGTGCACTTCCATTTTCACAAAACCCTCCCCAAAGCAGAATGAAATACATGAAGCTTCCTTCTCCTTCAGCAGGAGTTTGTTGTCTCAGATAACTGAGGTATCCAAAGGCTATTGGAAGGCATTCTACAAGTAGAAATATTTTAATACTTTGTTAAAGAATATAATTCCTCTTTTATTGCTGTGATAAGTTTAGAAAATTCAGGCAAGGAGTACTGCAAGGTTAAGCAGGCACAGAGCAGCTGTGCCTTTCCTTTCTTTGCATGACACCGCAGCTCTGCTGTGCAGCCAGGCAGCCATTTTGCATTCACTTCAATTAAAGGCAGCCACCAGCATGACTCTTCCACAGCATGCTCGCCGACAAAGATCCTGCAGTTGTTTCCAATCTAGAAGAAGTAATTCTGACAGAGACTACAGACAGCCTTTGTGCATGCAGAAAAACACAGCTTTACTGTTCATGTCCATCCTCTAGCGAACACGCAAAGCATGTGTGCTGTGACAGCCACTCGCGACAGGAGCTTGGCTCTTTCACTGAAGCTGTCGGCTCTCATTGTTTCAGCTCTGGAGTCCTCCAGTTCAGTCCTGGCACTTAAACCAAAAACCGTGGCTACAACATAGACATTGTGGAAATACCAGCAGCCAGTCAGCGGTCTGAAAAACTTGTGCCTTAATAGCAAGTAACTCAGACATATCCTGGGAAGACAGTTTTTTGGACCTCTCCAACATACACCACAGTACAACTGTTAAAGAAAGCAATTAGAATTTTATCCTTGCCAGCTGCAGAGAAGCAGCTCTAACAAAGTGGCAACACCTCTGACACTGCCTCCTATCTGATACATAGTCTTGCTGTATTACAAGCTCCAACTAATCTTTTTCATTATGGACTTCAATTTCATATTGTAACTATTTAAGTCCTATTCAGAAAGGTCATTCCCAGCTTAAATAAAACATTTGTCTCCTAAAACAGGATACGAGTAATGAATATTATTTTAGTTATGGATTAAGTATGTTAATAGAATACTTCACCCTAATCCTGTTTTCTGAGCAGCATGAGTACTTACAATCTCAACATGAACTGTGTAATGAGAGCAATTTCATACAGCGTCAGGCTCCTACAGGTTTTACACAAAAGTCGCAGATGTTGTGGATAACATCCACAACTGATTAAGCCTGTTCTGAGTGGTACTGGAACAAAGTATGAATTAATTACCATAAGAAGGGTGAAGGGTTGAAGGTGGTTAGAATTTAAGTCTGTCGCATTTATCCAAATAAATTGGAGGTGAATGAATACATTGAAACACTTTAGTGTTTAAAAATCCATTTGTTTCTGTAGAAGAATCAAATTCTGGATACAAAGCAGTAAGCTCTAACATACACAAAGATTTTCATTTCAAGAAAGACAACTTCCAATTTCCAGTTTGGTTCTTGTCATAAATTCACAAAGAGCTTCTTGAAAACAATCCTTAACCCCTGGTCAGTGGTACACAGGATACAGGCGCATACACTATCAGTTGGTGTTACCGGGTACAACCAGGGTTAGGTGCTAAAGCTTGCACAGCCTTCCTTTGTATGAACAGCCACCAAATGACACGGGCCATACTGTGATCCTTGTAACTGTAACATACTATTTCAATCATTTCTGTCCCAAAGAAATATTGAAAATGTGTCCATCCCAAAACATGCAGAGATGAATGAGCTTGTAACCACTTAAATGATACTAGTTGACATACAAATTATAGGGTAATCGCATTTGCTTCTGTCAAGTTGGATTCCTCTGAGCTTCAGCTAGCCACAGAGTTAAAGTGGCTAGCTTTAACCTCCTTGCAGTTAAAGCAGTGAAAAAGTTTAGTGTGAGGATGAATCTCAGCGCTAGACCCTGAAAATCTTCCTGTCAGAAGTGAGGAACTGAGCCCAGATTTTCTAATAGAAATGTATCAAACTAAAGGGCCACTGTGCTTTCCTAGCAAATCTGTGTCCTCGCATCATCAAACTTGGAATGGAAAATACCATCAAGAAACTCCGATTTTCTGGACCATAGTTTTGCGTATTGTAGTTTGGGAACAGGACCCACTCTCTGTACAGAATAGAACCTGTGAATGCAGCTGAACAAGATGCCTGAAGTGGCTATGCTTCTAACATTATTTCATCAGCTGCTTCAAGATCTGATGGTTTCCAGGGTGCTCCATCCTCAGCAGAGAAAGGAACTTTGCAGGTCAACTCCTCCCCCTGTGCACACAGATGTAGTATAAAAGTAAATAAGAAGCATAAGTTGCTGCCTTCCCCAGGTACAGAAAACACCTGCAACTATCTCAAACTGGTAGTGAAACCCCCAGCAACGTCAATGTCATCAGCTGCCTGCCTCCTTGGATTTCTACAGTGCCACCCAATAAAAGCTAGTTTCTCACTTTACTCTTAAAAAATACCCAGAGTTGAGGAAGAAAGGAATCTAGACACTTAGAGTCTATTCTTTTGAATAGCTGCTAGTAGGGGGATAGAACTCAAAGACATAGCCCATGGAGCAAGCCCTGCTTTTGGACAGGCTCTACAGTAGTTCTTTCCTGCAGTTAGAGGGAACTTCAATACTCTTTCACCAGGGAAGACTTCTTAATTTTAAGAAGGTTTCTTAGTAATCAAATAGAGCAAAACAAACCCAAATCAGAAGCCTATATGACAGCATGGTGTTTATGTCCTTCTCTCGTTTCTAATTGCAGTTAAGTATCAAGTGAAAAGCAATACTATGGCCTTTTAAACAAGAATGTTTTAAAGACCAAAGAAGCAACAAACCCCTGAACGTACAGCCACTATGTGCTACTGAAATTTTATAATACTCATGGTTCAAAAGATGTCCATTTATACTTAGACACATCCTTAGTCACAAAATACATTCTTGGCAATTAACTGAATCTCTAAACATCTTTGAATTATTACATATAAAACAGAAGTACCTAACAAAAGCAGATTACAAGCTGCATGCTTATCCCTAAAGAGCAGAACATGGAATGATGCTCAAATGAACTTACCTCTTCTATTTCATAATCAAAATTCCTATCACTTCATCTACATGGAGCGCAACCTAACTCCCCAAGCATTTTTAACAATATACGGACATGCAACAAAAAGCACACATAGGATGTCTAGTTGTTGAGATCAAGACCTCCATAGGCTTGTGTATAGTACATCTACTGACCATATGGGAAACATAACATGAGAACCCCAAAGGCACATGCAAATACAAACTCTGTTTTTTAAAGCTTTGATTCCTGGCAGAGCTGGGCTGGCTTGGCTCAGCTTCATTGTTTAAGAGTGCTAAGGTTAGTCTACACTATGCACTGCAGCACTGGCTGGAAACCCTAGAGCTACAAGTACTCAGGTCAGAGCAGTCCCACTCAGATACCAGCTCTGCCCCTACAAGGAAATAGAAAGCCATCACAATGTGACGCAGCACACAAGCTGATGAGCCCTGCTTTCTGCCCTGGGACCAGTGGTGGCACCTCTGAAGAGCAGCTGCACAGTGGTCAGACATGCTGCAGTTGTTGAAAATAATGCAATCATGAGAGAGCTTTTAGGCAACTTTTTTTTTTTTTTTTAAGGAATTACTCGACCCAACCTTCCATCATCTGCCCTGTACTCCACTGCAAGTCCCTTGCTATTTAAATCAGAGCAAAGAAAGCCAGCTACAGACAGATAATGACAAGGAATGATTTACGATTCCCACTTCCCACCTGGCCTAAGCTAACAGCAAATACACAGAGCAGAATCATGCACTCAGCTGCCATTCTTCTATGGGCAGCCTCTTCATCTCACAGCTGGGTAAGTGTCCCACTGACCTCATCTAAACACATAGAAACAGCCAGCAAGAGCTACAGCTTAAATGCTACCTCCCAGCCCCACACTGAGGCTAACAAACAGTCTTCTAGAAGAGGGCAGGATCTGCAGAAAAAAATTACAATCCAAAAGGAGAAAAACACATACAGTGCATGCTCTCTGGAGCTGCTTCTTGCAGAACCAGCAAGCATTGTTTCAGACAGAGCTTAAAAGCCTCACCCCAAAAGTTATCTTCATCTGTCAGAAAATATAAGTCTACTAGTCCTCCATACAAAAAAGTCAGTAATGCTCACATAGCATTGTCCAAGTCCTTCTCCCATTCCACAACCACACAACTCTAAACATGCGCTTAAGATCTTCCCAATCCTGCTGTCCCACAGCCTGTTTTCTTTTAAACCCCACACTCATGGTACTTGCCAGGCAGCTTTCTCTTAGCACTTCCACTGGGGTGATGGTCCTAGTAACAGCCAAGCTTGCTAAAGCTGTCCCTGAACATAAGCTGAAAGCCGCTATTGACACACCAGGACACTAAGGGCACTGTCTGCCTGTCACCATTTAAGTTCTAACCAGTTTTGACTCCTGCAACAAGGCAGAGGCTCCTCAAGTCAGCACAGCTGCTCCACATAAAGGCACCCATCACCACCCTAACACGGATCACCTGTGGTCCTTAAAGGATCCACACACAGTGGCATCCACAAACAAAAGCTGAAAAACCTCCTTTTCTGATCTGAAGTCAGACACATTCCACAATTTCACTTGAGCTTCTTCTCCAGCTGCAACTATCTGAAGAGCAAAGCAGCAGGTTAACCTAGCAAGTTTAAACCTGCTTTCAAACACATTTTCCTTCACACTTCAGGCCTTACAGCCTTGGCTAACAATACTCCTACACCAGCAATTTTCATCCTGTGGTTCACACTTCTCTGGTAGGCAGGGAAGGAGACCATGAACTATGTGTGACAGACTCACAAAAGGAATCTAAGAAAACTGGGTTTGTGCATGCTGTATAGCAACCTGCGTGTGGACCCATGTGAAATTTCACACAACTCCCTTGAAATATGGAGGGGAGGCTGCAAGAGCCTGATAACTACTGTCCACCGTGATATTCCAATATCATTAGAGAAGTCACTGATTTAAGTCTCAAGAAATCCACGTTATTTTATCAGCTCTGTCCCTTCTCCATAGGGATAGCCAGGACTTATCACTGTTCTGTGCCTCAGTTTCTCCACTTGTAGAGAAAGGAAGAAATTATTGCACCTGACATATCTAGGAAGAAGTGTTATTTAAAAGATATATGTTGTTCTGCCTCTTAAGTTCACCTCCATAAACCTCTGCTCAGTACATAAGGTAGTTACCTTGAATTCCTGAGTTTCCTGTACTCAAATTCTGGGATTCAGCACTGGATGCTACAGAGCTATAAACCATCTTGTTTTCCTACATATAAGTAATGGTTGTCAAATTGCTTTGTTTTTTATGGGGGGTGGGGGAGTGGAGGAGGGACAGGACACCATGACATTCTGCTATTGCTCTCTAAGTATTAATGTAGCTGGTGACAGTTACATTATTCCAAGTCATACATTTCCAAACAATTGCCACACAAATCCTAGTAAACAAGAACGAATAAGATTAGAGCAGGAACAGAATGCAAAAAGCATCAAAGCAGCAGAATAAGCCATGCTACAATTATGACAGCATTAAAACAAAACTTACCTAGAAGAACTATGTAGTCAACACAGGGACAGAAAGAGAAGATTTCATATAACCAGCACGTTAACAAAAATATTTTCATCGCTCCCAGTCCCTAGGCAGAACTGAGTAATGATCTAAACCCTGCACATCTTCAAAGATGTCTTGTTCATTCACACCTTGAATGATGTTGTTTAATTCAAGCAAGTTTACTATGTTATTAATCACATATAAGGTTTTGTATACAGACCAACAAGCCCTTGTGCTAGCTACTATCCAAACACAAGTTTATGAACATTACCCCTTTCTAGCAAGTGTACAATCACTGTTTTAATAATTATACATTTATTTGAGATCTCATATACAATTCTCCCATGTTACAAGACCTAGCCTTCGCACGGCCTTGTTATTAAAGCTTCATCTGTATTCCTATTGCCTCCTGGAGGACCCCCAAGGAAGAGATTTTGTATATGCTTATTACTTAAAAACGCATAACTTCATCAGAAGCAGTGTCAGTTCTGCTCTGTAGAAGCATGATCCAAAACCAGTTTAAAATTAGCGGGAACTTCCCATTAGGTACACCAGGCCTGATGAGTCATCTAACCTTCATTGCTTTATGCACTAATTTGTACAACAAATGAACCCTGCTGCCCTCCATCCATTGTATTATGTCTTCAATTTCTACCTTCCTGGACATTTCTGTTGCTTTAAAATACAAATGTAAAAATCTGTTTTGACCTCATTCTCCCGTACTAACATCACAGGAGTCAAGGAAACTAGTTAGACTTTCGGCATCATTCAGCCCCTTCTCTGTCCTTTCTCTATCCTATGCCTCAGCTGCTACTTCCTGCAGTCCCAGCAGTTCGTTCCCAGGCTTGCTCAAACACACAGTTTCCACAAAGAAAGCTTTAGCTGAGCCTCTCAGGGGAAACAGGACACAGGTCACAAGTTTCCTCAGCTAGAAAGAGCCCAACTCACAGGTACAAAGCTGCAGATGACTGCCTGCCCAAGTCTGCTGGGCTTATCTCTGTACAGACGCAAAGCCAGCAGGATTCTTTCAGACAGAAATATGCATCCTTAGCAAAACATAGAAGGATGGAGGGATGAGAGGAAGCACCAGGAAAAAACTGTTAGAACAGTGAGATTACAGCTCTCACCCTAAACATTTAGGTTAACTTTGGCATGCTAGGCTGCACAGCAAGATCTACAGTGGTAGAGCATCCTAGCCTTAGTAACACTGCAACACAGCTGTACCATATCTCCCACAGCTGTGGACAGGGCTACAAAGGTGCTTGTGCTTTACTAACGAGTCTCTTAAGGGAAACAATTAGGAAGAACTCCACTGTTTGAAAAGCAGCAGGCCTGTTGTTATGGTGTTCCCAGGGAATGTTTGCGCTTAAGTCTCCTATCTGTTTTCATCCTGCATGAGAATGAGTGCTTAAAAGTTTCCAACACTTCATTCAGTGGAGAAATTAGAATCTGACTTCTTTTAAATGCATGATAGTCAGAAGGCCTTCACCTGGCTGCAGCATTGCAAAACCTGCTACATTATGCAAAATCCACCCTAGCTTTAGGCAAAAGGCATTACTGCCTGGGCAGCACGCTGCTACTTCTGAACATTATCGCTCCCCCCCATACACAAGTGATGTAGCTAGGTTTTCAGGATAAGCATAGTTAAAAACAGAAGGCATTACCTTCACCCTGCGTAAACCACCATTTTGACCATGTCCCCTTTACCTGAACCAGACCCTTGGAAAGCTGTATTAATTGAAGTCAGGAGTTGACCTCCTCCTCAGACTATCAACTTCCTAGTCATTCCCTATCTATACTTTACCAGCAAATACACTCGGTCTCCCAGAAAGGTCTTTCTTTGCCATAAATAAGAATTGCTTTCACATACAAATGCCTTGAGGACAAAATTCTAATGGTACATTGTGGATGAAGTAGTTACTATAGACTGCTTAGAACCATGTATAAATCTTCAATTTAAAAACTAAATAAATAAATTACTCAAGTGCACAATGTTATCTTTTTGCCTGGGGACAAAACAAAGAGAAGAACGAGGAAGGCAAAATTGCTACATACTTACATTTACTCATTTTGATCATTTGTACTTCATGGTAAATCAACTACCACTGCTCACATGAGGGTTTAGGAGTTCTCACTTCGTTTCATCTAACCACCAAATTCTTATCTAATTGTCCTGTACTGCCCTCTCTCTGAACTACTGTTCCTCCAGGATGGCTTCAGGATTCTCAGGCTTTAACTTTCTAGCACAAGGGGTTTGTTTAGTTTTTTGTTTTTTTTAAGTGTGTCTTCGAAGGATTAAAGTCAAATGTCTCACCGTACCAACATGAATTATATCTTTAAAATACTGCCAATGAGTTAAACCTGGGCAGCCAAATATTCTTATTCAGCAAGCTTTCACCATGGGTTGGTGGGAAGCCAGAAAACAGGGAATGGATATCTGTGTTAGCAGCAAAATGACAACTGAGCTCACTAAATCAACAGGAGTTCCATAGAGCAATTAAAACGATCAACAACACCATGCTGCTAGTAACATTTACTGGACTGCCAACAGAAAACTTGAGCAGGATTAAAAAAACACAGAAAATGAAAAATACTTTTAAATATCATGTTTTTCTAACTAAATACTAAAAGTGCAAGAAAACAATACTGCTTTGCTGTAGGATTACAACACAAAAGTCACAAAACAAATATTACGGTAACCTAAGTCTGGTGAGGTACTGCCCATACGCAGCACTCCTGCCACACAGATGATCTTGCAAAATATTTCTCACTTCCGTGCTTTTGCGGGTTTTGCTAGTGGAAGAGGTATTTTTCTTAGAGGTTTCTCTATCGCTCCCCATTCACTTGCTGTGTCGCACAAGTTATTCCATTTACAGATACAAGAACATACTGCTTCATTAATGCAGAAAAATCCTTGATCAGGGAAAAGACTTTTAAAGAAAAAAAAATCCATTCCAACCAGGAAAGCTTAATAAAGCACAGAAGACCTGTCAGATTGGTACAGAAATGGAGGTAAAGTGAGTCTTGAGAGGAATATAACAACATGCTGCAAAATACAGCATCACTAACTCATGCTGCATGGCAAAGAAACAGCTACATTTAGGATTTATTTACTAATATATTTTTATTTATGTATTTAAAGTACCACGCTCCTGGCAAAGGCGAATTTTTCCATGGATATTTTAAACAGCCACTCTCGTTTACCTCAGGTTGAAATCCTTTTCACACAACAGATCGCAGGTTAGTCCCTTTAAAAAAAAAAAAAAAAGGGGGGGGTCAGTCAATAAAAAGGCTCCCACTGAGAGACTCGAAAACCAAACCCTGTGGAAGAGCGGGAGCCGGCAGTCGGCACAGCCGCCTCTCTCCCCTCGGGCACACGAGCTGCCCGGCCGAGCCAGACGCCGCAAGTGAAAGGGCTCCCCCACGGACACAAGGGAACGCGTACGTGGGAGGAGGGAAGAGGCCCAAGCCTCCAGACACCGCTTTGGAGTGACTGGTCCCAGCCCTGACTTTCTCCTTCACCAGTATGCGTAGGAAAAAGAAGCGGTAGGCGCCGTCTCTGAGGTAAAACAGGCCCCCAGGTCCCGACCCTCACCGCGTACCTCGTCAGAGCCTGAGGAGAGTGCCGAGGCTGACACGGGTCTGCAGACGTTAACACTTTTGTCACAGCTGCGAGCGTGTTGCACGGCCCAGAAAGTTTTCTGTCAGAATAAACAGGAGAAAGTACAATAGTACATTGTGGTGCGGCTGAAAGCCCTCAGGACCTAAGCGCATGAAGCCCTAGAGCCTGGTCTCCCACACAGGCCACTTGAGTGACGGCATCGAGCCTGACCCTCCCCGCAAGAGGGACCTGTAACTTCCAGTGCCCGGAACTACCGTGAGGTAATTTAAAAATAAGACACTCACTGCAAACACATCTTCCCAGTGTCACATTTAGTATCTCTTCAGGGCAGGCACCGCCTTCCTTACAGGGCCGTAAAGCCGGGATAGGGTGAAACAAAGACGTGAGGAAGGAAAACAAGATGGCGCCCCCTTGCTTGTGGGGCTGTGGAGTAGAAGGGGTGAGGGAGGAAAACAAGATGGCGCCCCCTGGCATCAGGGTGGGGTCATGGGCCTTGTTCTCTGAGGAGAAGG
>VXAA01004711.1:0-12966 GCA_013399115.1 Anseranas semipalmata
TGGGTCAAACCACAACAAGTGTGGAGTATACTAGGTCAAATTTATAGATGTTATAGCTGTTTAGCTGCTAATTGGCAGGCTTCTGTGCTTGCCATGGGGTTTGCTTGCCTTAGTGTACATGAGAGTCCAGTGCTTGTTAGTGGCTGCTTTTACTTCTGTCATTTACACTACTTCTTATCATCTTGCTTTGCTGTGCCTGGAAATATTTTGATTACAGCTATGGCCATCCACCTGGGCTGGTCAATGGCCAGGGCATTGTTGCTGGTCCTGTGCTGCTTTACTGGACAGGCTGGAGCTCCAGACTGAACTCGAATCAGAGGCACTGTGACCTGTGGATGAATCCATGTGGGAGCCTGTACACCCCGAAGCATCTCTGACCATGGATAAGTCCACTCTGAAGCAAAATACACCTCAAAGCATATGTGGCCATGGAGAAGTCCATGCTGCAGCAGGTGCACCTTTCAGTGTCCATGCCTGTGGATAAGGCTATGCCATAATACCTCAAAGTGTCTGTGACCATGAATAAGACCACAATACAGTAGGTGTCTGAAGGGACCTCTGAAGGGACTGTAGCCAATGGGAGAGGCCGCGCCAGAGCAGGTACACCTCGAAGAGACTGTGGTTGTGGGTAAGTCCTTGCCACAACAGATGTACCTCTGAAAAGGCTGTGGCCCAATAATAAGTCCACACCAGAACAGGTAGACCTCGACATATCTGTGTCTGGGGTAAGTTCACAACACAGTACATAGACCTCTGAAGGGACTGTGGCTCATGGATAAGGCCATGCCAGAGCAGGTACACCTCTAAGGGACTATGGCCAATGGACAAGCCCAGGCTGCAGCAGGGGTGAGGGGAGGAGTCCATTGCAATGTTAAACCCTATGGCCTGGTCCAAAAGGACGAGGGGTGAAGATTCTAATGGACATGCCTTTAAACTGTTGTAACCCATAATTTGGGTCGGATGTTATAGGAAATACTATAGCAGGAACCCATTGCCGTTAGCCAGGCCAGGGGTAAGGGGAGGAGTTCATTGCAATGTTAAACCCTGTAGCCTGCTCTGAAAGGTCCAGGAGTGGAGACTGTGATGGATATAACTTTAAATTGTTGTAATCCATGACCTGAGCTGCATTTTAAGAGAAGTCCTATAGCAGAAACCACTCAAACCAACAGAGGACAAGTACTGCAAGACACAGTGCAAGTACAGCAGTGACCCGACCTGAGATGGCTTTGGCATCCAATAACTCCACATGACACACCACCTCTCCTGTCCTGAGTGACCACCATAACAGATAGAAGCTAAGTCATGGAGTAAAAGAGCTCAGTGGATATTTTATGAACATTTTATGAACATTTCACAGGCATGATCCTGAGACTATGGGAAAGATATCTGTGTATTAATTGAAGGGTAAACCACAACATTGTCTCACATTTTCTCACTTCTCTCTCTCAGCTGCTGCTATGTAGCAGTTTTTACTCTTTCTTAAGTCTGCTCTCACAAGGGGGAAACAGCATCACTCATTGGCTCAGTTTTGGCCAATGGCAGGTCCCTTTTTGAGATAGCTGGAACTGGCTCTTATCTAATATGTGGATATTTTTGGGTTCTTCTCATAGAAACCACTGGCCCCTGCAGCCCCCCGCTACCACAACCTCGACAAGTAAACCCAATACAATGTTGGAACAACTGTATAATACAGTTAGAATAAAATCTTACTCTTCCCTGTTACATTGAAAATTATCACCCAGGTTGCCCACATTCTCTCCAGTTGTTGAAATTAATTTTTACCAACTAATGATAGAGAGCAAGGGTATCAAATTACTGTTCTTTTTTTTTTTTTTTTTTTTTCCTGAATTAAGGAAACACACCTTGAATGAGAAGAGAAAAGTTTATTGTGAGCCTAACTGTAGTCTTAACAGTCTAAGAGTTATTTGTCCAATAACAATGATACTGAGAGTTGTAGTCCACATTTTCCCATTATTTCAGCTCATTCTTACCCTTCCAGTTCCTTCAGTCCAAGGCACCAGTCTTTTCTGCGAAGAAGATGGGGATGCAGAATGTAATTTTGATGTGTTCTTAGAAATGTAAGTTTTCTGCTGGGGGAGTGTGATGCAGGTGGTGAAGCCTCTTCCTCCTCTCTCTGGCATCATTTTCACGTTTGTCAACATTTTACTTACTATCTCTTTCTTCATTGGTTTCCAGTTCCGTATTATATCTAAATTTATTTATTGTACATGGTTTTATTTGTGATGGAGACTTATTCTTTATTCTCTTTCTTCCAAAGTTGCTTATACACAGCTCCCAAGGTTACTTTCCTTTAATAAACAAGTAATCTACCAATTGTGTCTTGTGCTTATAAACCTGTTGTTTCTGCTTGTATCTCCAAGGCCTCTGCTTTCATTCTGGACTTTTACTGTTGGGGTTCTCCAAAGGCCCTTCACCTCCAACAGCCCTCAATAGATGGTTTCTCAATGAACAGTCTCAGTGTAAGAAATTTTATGGCAATTTTGTTTTACTTTAGTGTAAATTGGCACTTCCTAGATCTTAGTTTTATTTAATATTTCTATTCCACATTAGTTCTTAGTTACTACAGATTTACAGTGGAGAACAGATCTTGCCTTGGGGTTAATTAGCATTATCTCACTGAATTTTAGTGAATTTTAGTGAAATTTAGTTCAGAATTTTTTTATATACTCATCAATTATTGTCTGATAGATATAGTACCAGTCATATCCAAGACTGTCTTAAGTCTGCACATCTTAAAAAAATGAAAACAAAAAACTTAAAAATTATAAAGAAAAAATAAAAAGTATATATATAAAACAAAAACTAACCAATAAAAAATTTCTGGTTTTGTTGTTGTTTGTTTGATTGATTGATTGATTGATTGTTTTTTGGTTATGAGACTATAGCTTCTGCCAAAAAGTTCACAGAGTCCAAAAGTTTTTCATTGCCTCTGATTCATTAAGCTTGGAGTATTTCTAAAATAAAGATGGGGATTGAATTCTCAGGCCATTATCACAAAGAATTGTTAATCTTTCTGGATAACCTTTCACTGCACATATCCTAACTATAACTAATAATTTAGCCTAACTTGCTTCACATACAGTCATAACTACAAGTGAGAAGAAAATGTTTCTAACTGTGTGTAAAAGACACAAGAGATGCCAAAAACACTTTAAGAATAAAATTCTGTATAGGGAAGTGTAACTGGGATTTTTCAAGGTCCACTGACTCAAATCTAATTCCAAAATTCTCTTTTGTCTATTAGGAGAGGATCAAATTCTTTAAGTATTTCCCTTTTGTTTCTGTATCATTTCTTTCTGTTTGTAACTCACAGTGTGTTACTGTCTCATTACACAATTTTTTTGTCATCTGAATTTTCCCTAATCTACATGTAATCTGCCTAAATAATAATTTCATATTAACTTATGCTAATGTATGCATATGCAGAACTCGAAGTTAGAGGGATTTGAGGTGTTATAGTAATTATATTGGACTTCGATCCCAAATCATGAACTATTCACATTCCGTACTTAGATTATTCACATACTGTGCCTACACAAATGTTGTAAGTTTAAACCAGTGAAATATAACACACACAGAAAAAAAATATATATATATAACTTTTTTTTTTTTTTTTTTAAATAAGGTGACTCCTTCAGTAATCTGAAGCAGCTTCAGCATCTGCAGCAGCAGAAGCAGTAACTGCATGCTGAGAAGAGTGCAAGGTTCATGACATCCTGGGGGCTGTCTGAGGAGGGTTTGGGGCCCAGCACTGTCAGGCTATATGTGATGTGAGTGTGGAAGTATTGACCAGCAGGCAACTGGTCTTGTAAAAGGGCCAGGTGAGAGCTGGGCAGAGACAGCTGAGTGTATGACCAGTTCAGACAGCAAGAAGCCACATATAACCCACCTCTATGGAGTGCCAGCAAACAGGAGGGCTGCAAAAAAGGGCAAGGCAGTTTGTATGGCAGTTTGCGTGAGAAAGGCAATGCACTCTGCCAGTAGGTGGGTCTCTGTCTGCTCTGCTTGCCTGCAGGCTTAGGAAACAGCCGTGATAGCTTCCTCAACCAATGCGACACATTAAACAATATTCTGTCAGGTGTGTGGCAAAGAAGTGCACACATGGTGACCACCCAGAAAAAAGCCATGCCTTCTGCTTCTGTTCCTCTGGCACACAGCAGAATTAATGCAACCAGCCAGATGGAGCTTCAGGCAGTTCATGTGACCACCAAGGTTTCAGGCTATAAGGTGTGCTTGGGACTACTCTCTGAGATGGAGGGAGATAAGGAACATACCTGTGAGAGTTGAGCCCAGGTGAATGAGCTGCTCTGCCTGGTGGCCAGTCTTCAGGAGGAGGTGGGGGGACTGAGAAGTATCTGGGAGTCCGAGAAGGTGGTAGTTCAATGGAGCTGTGCTCTGTTCTTTCTGGTATGCACATGCCAACCTAGCATGGCCACTACTGAGGCAGGTCTGGTATCAGAACTATATCAGGATGAAGGCAGCAACTTGAGGGACATTGAGGAGTGGAAGCAAGTTACTACACGGTGCTAGAGGAGCTTCTGTCTGCCTGCTCAGTTTTCATTACAGAATAACTATGAGACTCTGGGTATAGTAGACAAGGGATGTGAAAAGATGAAACAGGTACCTGTGCAATTTCTCCCACCAAGGTCAGATCAAGCAACCATTCATAGCAAGCATAGCATCATGACCAGAGCTGTGAAGAAACAGCAGTGAGTTGTGGTCATAGGTGACTCCCGAAGGGAAAGGAGTCTCTCATCTGCAGACCAGACCTTCTTTAGAGGAGGTTTGCTGCTTCTCTTGGGCTAGGATGTCACCAGTAAACTTATTGATCTAGTACAGCCTTTGGATTACTACCCAATCCTGATCTTTCATGTGGGTACCAATGATGTCACAACAGGAAGCCTGAGATCTACCAAAAGAGATTTCAGGGTCCTAGAAAGATCACTAAAGGATTCAGGAGCACAGGAATTGTTTTCCTCAATCCTCCCAGTAATAGGGATATACATGGAAAGAAACAGGTGAACCTCGGTCATCAATGTCTGGCTCCAAGACTGGTGCCTCTGCCAGAATTTTGGATTTTATAATCATGGAAGAATCTTTCAGATACAAGGTGTGCTGGGGTCTGATAGGATCCACCTGTCTCAATGGGGTAAACATTTCTTGTCCCATAACTTAGCAAAACTGATTGACAGAGCTTTAAATTAGGATCAGTGGGGGAAGGGGATACCATTAGGAACACCGAAGGGATGGTACAGTACCCTCTGAGGGTGACAAGGCTAATGGGAGCATCTACACTGCTCCAGAGAGCACTGAAGGTTCAGGAGCACAGCTGAAATGCTTGTATACCAACACATACAGTACGAGGAACAAACAGGATTCAATGGAAGCTCTGGTCCTTTCCCATAATTATGATATGATTGGTATTAGGGAGATTTGGTGTAACGAGTCCCACAGCTGGAGGGCTTGGATGGAGGGCTATCAGCTGTTTAGGAGAGATAGGCAGGGCAGGCAACGTAGAGGTGTTCCAATGTATGTGAAGGAGAGGTTAGACTCTGCAGAGAGGTTAGACTCAGTTAGTGATGATGCATCAGGGAGCTCCTGGGTGAGGATTAAGGAGATGGATAGCAAAGCAGAAGTGGTCATGGATATCTATTGACCACCAACCCAGGGCGATAGCATGGATGAGCTGTTCTATAGGCAGTTAGGAGAAATCTCTGGATCAGTTGCCCTCATCCTTATGGGAGATTTCAAGTTCCCAAACAAAAACAGGGAATATCATACTGCCACAACAAACAAGTCTGGGAAATACCTAAAGCAAGTTGAAGATAACTTCCTGTCACAAATACTTAGCCTAGATAGGAAAGGTGCCCTCCTGGATCTGTTGTTTGAGAATAGAGAAGGCCCTGTAGAGAGGTGACAGTATGTGGCTGTCTTGGCCACAGTGATCATAAAACAATCAAATTCAAAACTTTTGGTGTAATGACAAAAAAGGTCAGCAGAGTTGCTACCCTGGATTTAAGAAGTTAGCAGTGTCTCCTGGAAATCTGCTTTAGGTGGTTTAGGGGTACACAAGAGTTGGTCACTTTTCAAGAACAACTAAAAGCCAAGGAGCATGTAATCCCATTGTGCTGCAAGTCAAGTAAGTGGGGCAGAAGACTGGCTTGGTTGAACAGGGACTTCCTCCTGGAACTATAGCAGAAAAAATAGAATCAAAGAACCATAGAATATCCTGAGTTGGAAGGGACCCACAAGGAACATCAAGTCCAACTCCTGGCTCCACATAGAACCACCCAAAAATCAGACCATATGTCTGAGAGCTTTGTCCAAACACTTGAACCATGAAGGGCTTGGTGTTGTGACCATTTCCCTGGGGAGGCTGTTCCAGTACCTGACCACCCTCTTGGTAAACCTTTTCCTAACATCCAAACTGAACCTCCCCTGATGCAGCTCATGTCATTCCCTCAGGTCCTGTCACTGTCACAGGACAGAAAAGATCAGCACTTCCCCCTCCACTCCTCCTTGTGAGGAAGCTGTAGATCACAATGTGGTCTCTCTTCAGTCTCCTCTTCTCTAGGCTGAACAAACTGAGTGACTTCAGCTGTTCTTCATAGGTCTTCCCCTCTAGACCCTTCACCATTTTTGTAGCTCTCCTTTGGATGCTATCTAACAGTTTTATATCCTTCTTATATTCTGGTGCCCAAAGTTGTACACAGAAGATGAGGCCACAACAGCACAAAGTGGGACAATCACTTCCCTGGTCCAGCTAGCAATGCCACACTTGACGCACCTCAGGTTATGTTTGGCCCTCCTGGCTGCCAAGGCACATTGTTGACTCACAGTCTTCTTGCCATTGACCAAAACCCACAGATCCCTTTCTGCCGGGGCTGCTCTCCAGCCTCTTGTCCTCCAGTCAGTACATTTATTCAGGAGTGTGCCATCCCAAGTGCAGAACTGTCACTTCCTCTTGTTAAACTTCACGTGATTGGTGATTGTCTGGCCCTCTACTTGTCAAGATCTTTCTGCAAGGCCTCTCTACCCTCAAAAAGAAAATATATGATCTCTGGAAGCAAGGTCAGGCTTCACAGGGAGATTACAGAGCTACAGTTTGTATCTTCATGGAGAAAACAAGAAAAGACAAAGGTCTTCTTGGCAAATATGGTGTCAGAGAACAAAAAAGAGGCTTTTTTAAGTACCTCAACAGCAAGAGGAAGTCAAAGAAAAACATTGGAGTGATATTTGATCAAGATGGTCACCTAACAAGTAAGGATGAGGAAAAGACAGAAGCATTTAATGCCTTTTTGACTCAGTTTTCAATATTTATGATAGGTCTTTGGCTGCCTGGTCCTCAGAATTGGAGGACCATGATGGAGGAGCAGTGACTTTGCACTTATGGCCACTATAATTCTAAGGTGTCTGTAGTATCTGTTGAATGTTCACAAGTCCATGAAGCCTGACAGGATTCATGCCAGAGTACTGAAGAAGTTACTTGGTCTTATAGCTGGACCCCTCTCAACAGCATACAAAAGATCACAAGAATGTGGGGAGATCCTTGCTGGCTGGAAGCTAACCAGTTGTATAACAGTCAACAAGGAGGGCATGAGAGAAGACCCAGAAAACTACAGACCTATTAGTCTAAGCTCAGTCCCTGGAAAAATTATGGAGAAGATTATCTTGGCGGATATCAAAAAGCCCTTAAAGAATAAAGCTATTATCAGGCATAGTCAACACGGGTTCAGTCCTGCCTCAGAAATTTGATCTCCTCCTATAATAAGGATACATGCTTCGTAGATGAAGGGAAGGTGGTGAAAGTAATCTTTCTGGATTTCAGTAAGGCCTTTGATACTGTCCCTGACAATATACTTCTGGACAAATTGTATAACTGTGAGATAAACAGGATCATGTTACACTAGGTGATGAACTGGCTGAATTGCAAAGCTCAAAGAGTCATAGTGAATGGGGCTACATTTTGCTGTCAGCCAGTCACTGGCAATGTTCCCCAGGGCTCAGTTCTAGGGCCAGTTCTGTTCAACATTTTTATCAATGATCTGGGTGAAGGAGGTGAATTAATCCTTAGCAGGTTTGCTGAAGATACTAAACTGGGAGGTGCAGTTGGCTCTCTGGAGGGATGAGAGGCCTTGCAGAGGGATTTAGATAGATTGAAGCATTGGAAAATCATCAATGGCATGAAATTCAACAAAGGTAAATGCTGGGTGTTGCACCCTGCTGGGATGGAGTAACATCAAACACAGGTATAGACTGGGAGATGAGTGGCTAGAGAGCAGCTCAGCAGAAAGAGACCTCGGGGCACTGGTTGACAGTAGGCTCAACACAAATCACCTGTGTGCCAGGCTGCCAAGAAGGCAAATGGCATTTTGAGGAGCATTAAACACAACATAGCCACCTGGTCGAAAGAGGTGATTCACCCACTATATTTATTGTTGGTCAGGTCTTACCTTGAATATTCTATGCACTGTGAATATTGCTCCACAATATAAAAAGGATATTAACACACTTTAAAGCATCCAGAGGTGGGCAACAAAACTGGTTAAAAGGGTGGAGGAGAGGCTGGGGAAACTTGGCTTGTCTAGTGTGGAGAAAAGAAAGCTAAGAGATTATCTCATTGTTCTCTACAACTTCCTGAGGAGCGGACATGGAGATAGAGGTGCTGATCTCTTCTACCTGGTAACCAATGATAGAACACATGGGAATGGTACAAAGCTGGGCCAGAGAAGGTTCAGACTGGATATTAGGAAAATTTCTTTGACATGAGGGTTGTCAAACATTGGAACAGGTTTCCTAGTGAGGTGGTTGATGTCCCATGCTTGTCAGTGTTCCAGACACATTTGGGTAATGTCTTTAGTTATGAGTTTTAACTTTTGTTTAGCTCTGAAGTGGTCTTACAGTTGGACTTGATGATCTATTCTATTCTATTCTATTCTATTCTATTCTATTCTATTCTATTCTATTCTATATTCTATTCTACTCTAATTTTTATATATATAATTATAAAATTAATTATACAAATACATACANTATAAAATTTATAATTATATTATATAAATTAATTATTTAAAATTATATTAAATTCATATAATTTATCTATATTTATATAATGATATTATCATTATATTATATTATATTATATTATAATCTAAATGTATAAAAATTGAATAATTAATTTAATTATTATTCCCCCTCAACCATACAAAAGTAAAGTCAGTGTTAATAATATGGGCTCAACTGACTCATATAACTGCCTTAGTCATACTGCATGCTCCACAAAGATAATTAAGAACAGCTTGGTTGTCATTTGCTTACAGTGTTAAGATTCAGTCTGGATTAGGTTTGAAGCGCCCTGTTTCAAATACAATTTTTCTTTCAAAGACATGAATCAAACCTAACCACAGACTTCCCCTTAGTCTAGATACTGTAAGACTATATATCTAATTTGGAGCATGGGCTCTCTGGTGGTTGAGAAGGTCCATGAATCTTGGCCATGTGGATGACATATAATGATTATAAGTTAAAGCAAGTCAACTTGTAAATGAGGAAAGGACTTTTCAGGGTGCAGAAAGTGGTATCTGTTCATTCTGTTTTGTGAAGCTAAAAGTGTCACGTGCCATCAGCAACTCCTCTTTGTCCGAACTTTTGATGTCTCCTTACCTTTGTAGTGGGAGTTGAAAATAAACATGTTGACAGCAGTTAAGTAATCAAAATTCATCTTCTTGCTCAAAGGATACTTTTATGAAAAATTTGCCCAACCTAGATGAGTTGGGCCACTGATTTTCATATATTAAAACAATGTTACAAAATTACACAAACACTCCACATATTCTGTTTTAAAAAGAGATCTATGGGGGCAAGAGCTTCCATTTGTGTTCCAAATATAAAAATCACCAGCTGTTGTGTTGATTCATCAGAATCAGCTTCACAACAAATTAATTCTCTGGTGTGCAGTAATAGCATCATGGAATCCAACAGTAAAAACCCATTTACCTCAGAAAGACCCAGATTTTAAACACTGAAGTTCAGACAGCCCGTTCTCTGTTCCCAAAATATGACATGTATTTTGCACTGCTATGGGACAACAAAAGTAAATAAGTAACCTCCAAGTGGACTGATGATTATAAGAAATGTATATAAAATCTATGTATAACTTCAGTAGATCTAAAAAAAAAACAAAAACAAAAACACAATGAGTAGATCTAGACAATAGTGTTTTATTGCAATGGGTGAAAGGAAAAGGATTACTTTAAGACTTACAACTTAAGGTTGCCTTCTCTGATGGGACACACTTAAATATATGATGTTTACAAATTAATAACATATCTTGCATATGTCTCCTTAGGTGGTTTTACTATTAATACTTTGTGCACAGGTCTAGCTGTTTTATGACAGCTCTACCAGTAATATGCCTGAGTAAAATTGGATCTGACATTGAACTGTGTAATTGTAGAGCTGTAGTCTCACAGTTATGCATTTGCCCATTAACAAAAGTTTATAAAGTGACAGGGAAGAAGCAGCAGCACTGGGAAAGATATGTTGCACAGTAGAAAAGGTAGCAGAAAAGCGGGAATAACACAGTATTATTCTGTACTGTCTTTAACTGGATACCCCTCACCTCAGATATTTAATTATTTAGAAAAAGAATTGAGCTGATTTCTTTTTTTTTCCTTGGCATATTAACTCCATACCATAGCATAGATGCTTGTACAAAACATTAGTCTTTATTGTTACATCTCTTTTCTCTTTGCATCAATGTGTATACACAGCTAAGAGGTAATTAAACTACTTCTTTTTTTTTTTGGTGCTAAATAGTGGTATTTCCCTCCGAAAGAATTACATTGTACAAAATGTAAGTTACATCAGCAAGCCCTTTTAAATGAAAATCTCTTCCTGATGGAACTATTCACCATGCTATTAATTTAATGAACCTACACACATGCAAAACTGAACTGAACTGAAACAAGAATCTTATATTAAAATAATAAAAAAAAATAATAAAAAAATCTACCATGATTAGATGTTGTAGTTCAATAAATAAATAAATAAATAAATAATTGCCCGGAATCTTTCTATTCCTTTCTCTGGTTTATTGGAAACTTTGATTTTTCATAGAAGAGAGTGAAATTTCTCATATATTTCAGTGGCATGATTTCTCCAATTTAGCATGTCACTAAAGTTAGTTAACATCTATACAGAAACAGAAGACACAGATTTCTGAGTTTTGTTGCTGAATACGTATCAAGGACATGAAGAAGAAAGCCAAATATCTGGAATTTTACAAATACTTTTTGGCAGTACCATGCCCAATACTCAAAATCAATTTTAGCATTCTGAGTAAGAGGTTAGAATATAGGACATCAAGCTTACATTACCATTCTGTAAGTCCACACTAATCCACTTTTTTTACTTCTTTCTATAAATGAGCTAAACAATCAAATATATTAATTAGAGAAAATAATCATTCTGAAACTGTTAAGAGGTAAATACACATTGTGGTTATGTTGGAAAAAAAATAGAATTGCAAAGACACTGTAAATGTAGATTCTTCATTCTGCTTTGAATCCTGAAAGAAATTTAATTCCTCATGATAATAATTCAGGAAAATACACCAAAAAGACTTAGTATAGCTTAGCTAAGAAGAATGTTTCCATTGTGACTAGATTGGAAAAAAAAAGGTTCGGGGAAAAAATATACATAGATAAATACAGATATACACACCTACCTACTGGTTTATATGTACCTAATGGTTCCTGGAACCTCAATAATAAATACCTGCATAAACCTACATGTATACATACATAATTATATACATATATACATATGTGTGTAAATAAATAATTATTTTATATGTGTATTTATGTGGATTTATTACACATAGGTACACACACATAATATCATAGAATCATATAATCATAGAACGGTCTGGATTGGAAGAGACCTTAAAGATCATCTGGTTCCAACCCCTCTGCCATGGGCAGGGACACCTTCCACTAGACCAAGTTGCACAGGGCCCCATCCAACCAGGCCTTGAACACTTTCAGGGACGGGGCATCCACAGATTCTCTGGGCAACCTGTTCCAGTGCCTCACCACACTCTGAGCAAAGAATTTCTTCCTCATATCTAATCTAAATCTGCCCTCTTTTAGTTTAAAACCATTTCCCCTTGTCCACCACGCACCCTGATAAAGAGACCCTCTCCTGCTTTCTTGTAGGTCCGCTTTAGGTTCTGGAAGGACACTATAAGGTCTCCCTGGAGCCTTCTTTTCTCCAGGCTAAACAACCCCAACTCCTTCAGTCTGTCTTCATAAGAGAGGTGCTCCAGCCCTCTGATCTTCCTCATGGCCCTCCTCTGGACTTATTCTAATAGGTCCATATCCTTCTTATGTTAGGGGTCCCAGAGCTGAACGCAGCACTCCAGGCAGGGTCTCACAAGAGCAGAGTAGAGGGAGACAATCACCTCCCTCAACCTGCTGGCCACACCTGACGCCATCCAGGATACTGTTGGCTTTCTGGGCTGTAAACACACATTGCCAGCCCCTGTTGAGTTTCTTGTCAACCAACACCTCCAGGTCCTTCTTCTCAGAGCTGCTCTCAATCCACTTGCCACCCAGCCTGTATTTGTGCTTGGGATTGTCCAAACTCAGGTGCAGGACCTTACATTTGGCCTTGTTGAACCTCATGAGGTTCTCACAAGCCCACTTCTCAAGCCCTTCAAGGTCCCTCTGGATGGCATCCCTTCCCTCTAGCGTGTCAACCACACCACACAGTTCGGTGTCATTGGCAAACTTGCTGAGAGTGCGCTTGATCCCACTGTCCATGTGTCAGACAAAGATGTTAAACAGTGCTGGTCCCAGTACCGACCCCTCAGGAACACCGTTCATCACTTGGACGTTGAGCTGTTGAATGCAACTATTTCAGTGTGACCATCCAGACAATTCC
>VXAA01004712.1:0-12165 GCA_013399115.1 Anseranas semipalmata
CCGAAGTCAGACTGACAGGCCTAAGTACAATAATAAAGTACCTACTCACAGGCACAAATAATTTTATAGGTTTTCTGTTTTGCTCAATGAATGCTTGAATTTCGTATGTTTTTAATACGAGAATAAGGAATAGAATGGAATAAGACCATGTTTTTCAAAATTTAGGCACTTGCTCAGTATCATTAAATGAATGGCAACTATTTCCCCTAGTAAGTGCTATTCAGTTCAAGCCAGAGTCACAGATTCTGGTATTGAACCATTTTATTGGTTAAAATTAATATAGAAGGTAAAACAATACTTGCCAGGAAAAAATTACCCTGGCATTTAGGTATGTAAATATATCGCATCATAGCATACAGGAGTTTGTCTCTCTTACCCAATAACGGACCTGGGTCACTTACACTGCTCCCAGGACTAAGGCTGGCAACGTTATGCAACAACTTCAAAAGATTTTGCCTTTGTTATTATATATGCTTGCTTCTGCCCTGTTACTTATGAAATATGAGAAGTGGAAGAAAATATATGTATCTTCTTATGCTGCTGTATCATTAGTGTTCCTTGCTGGATTTGATTGTTGCCTGCACTGTGGGACTAAGACTTCTTGTCTCACTTGTCGAAATATCTTGGGGGAGCTGAGGTTCCCCAAATTTTACAAAGTAATCTGTGATCACCTTAATACAAGATATTTAAATAGTTCCTGCTGTTTTAAGTGCAAGTATTTGCCAAAAAAAAGAAAAAATTCACTTTTCCAGAATGGGTGCAGTAATACGTGAATAGCTAGATGGTTCGTCCACCTAAAATTATATTTTGTATTGCAGTATACAGAACTTAGATACTTAGTTTGAAGGTTTTTATCACTTCATTTTTCCATGTTGCTTAAGTCACTATGATGATATATTTTATTTCCCAGTTCTGACTTGAAAACTATGGACAAATACTTACTAAGGTAAATATATCTAGCTCTGTGGAGAAACGCATGTGCAACTATTTCTCAATCTAGTAATAAAATGGTCATTTTAAACGATGGCAGTAATTAACTAATGGGGCAAGTTTCCAGGAATCATAGAAAATTCTTCATTGGCTAAGGACTTTAACTCAGTTTGAAGTCTTTCTAAAGGATGATCTCCTTAAGATACAAGTAATTTTGCTGGTGGAGGAATTGCTGGGTTAAATTTTATTTCTTTGTTATCTAGGGAGTGCAAGGGAATGAGCACAATTCTTTTTTTCTTCCATAGATGGAACGGATGGCAACAAAGCAGAATAATGACAATTACATCCCCCCGGCTCCCCTCCCTTTTCCTTTTAAATGGTGTCTGCCACTCGTATCTAGTACAGGTACAATCAAATAGAAAGGGGGAATTGCTTGAGAAAAATCAAAATATATTGAAAACACTCTTCCAATCCATGACAGAAATCAATTACTCTAATGCTCCTTCCCCTGAAATCATGAGGAACTTGCACTTGTGGGGAGAAGTTCTCATTGTAGTTTTTCTGTAACTTAAGTGGTGGCACAGATGTGAAAAAGTAACAATAAATTTTGCTACATTAGAAAAAGTCTTGCTCTTTTGTCTTGGAATGCAGAGATATGCTCCAAGTCACATTATATTTCAAGAGTTTACACTCTAAATATTATGTGCATGTAACAGTATGTGCTCATGAGAAAAAGCTTTAGTAATACTGCTACTAGATGGTAACATACTTTTGGATCCTCACAGTCCAGTTGCACAAAGACTCTTTGAACACATATATGAAAAACAATTTTTGCAGTGATGGTGAAGAATAACAGATAGTACTAAGAAAGCTCCTTGATTTTTGCTGAGGTGCTCTTCTTTGCTAACTGCTTGAGCTGGTTGTGACTGAAGGTGGCTGGAGGAGGGAAGAGCTCAGTGTGAATGCTGGCACTTTGGAGACCCAGTTGGTGTTGCACTGAAAAGGGGCAGCACTTCAGGCTGAGCTGTGGACTAGCTCCACCTCGAAGCTTTATCCTAAACTGAAACAGATAGCGTTAGTCAATAAAAGGAAGAAGGTGATGGTGGAAAATTCCATAATTGCCATTATTCTGCTTTGTTGACATTTGTTGCACTTATGGAAATCAAGAAGGAAAAAAAAAAAAAAACGAAACACTAGCAACAAACTTTTCCATTGTCAAGAAAATGGCACTAGTGCACTTGACTTTAAGAAGCAAAAGATCCTCATTTTTCCCTAATCCCACAAAGACTGACATACCAAAATCAGGCCTTAGCAGTGTGGTGTGTGCTAGATCTCAGAGCAACTTGGCTGTTACACTTTGCAAGCCACTCACCAGCTCTTCTGGTACAGCTGGGGCCGTGATGTTGTTAAATTTTCTGTAGAAGGTTTCATGCTGTGCCCAATAATAAGAGAGCAGTTGGTCCCTTTCATAACATTAGTTGTAGTTCATTTTCACCATAATTGAAACTCTCCTGGCTGTAGTGCCTTTCAGACGATGGACAGTTTAAGTCTCTATAATGTATATTTTACTACGGGAATGAAATTAGCAGCCCTTCTGGCAACCAGGGCGTTAGCCCTCACAACAGTATTTTCCTGCAGGTGACCTCAGAAATGCCAATTATTTTGGACATGAAGCTGCTTTCTTTTTAAGTATTTTGTGGGAGCTGATGAGTTATAATCATATTAATGAGCCAGCAGTGTGCCCTAGCAGCCGAGAGGGCAAACAATATTTTGGGATGCATTAAACACAACATAGCCAGCTGGTCAAAAGAGGTGATTCTCCTGATATATTTAGTGTTGCTGCAGCCTCACCTGGAATATTGTGTGCAGTTCTGGGCTCCACAATATAAAAAGGATGTTAAGGTCCTTGAAAACAGCCAGAGGAGGGCAACAAAACTGGTAAAAGGGCTGGAAGGCATGTCCTGTGAGGAGAGGCTGAGGACACTTCGGTCGTCTAGTCTGGAGAAAAGGAGGATGAGAGGTGACCTCATTGCTCTCTACAGCTTCCTGAGGAGGGGAACTCTGACTGTGTTACTCAAGTTGGTTTTTGTATTATGAAAATGCAGACATTTGTGACTCCTTTACGCTTTATAGGACAGACTAACAAAGGCCTGTGAGGTTGCCGCTCAGCACAGTCAAGGCTGGGGTAGTTTGGTGCATATCCAGATTGACAGTTGGAAAAGTTAGTATTAAGAGTACTAGTATTGACAAGGGTTTGCAGTGAGCCAATAGCTGATTGTGAGTTTTCAGGTTTCCAGTTCAAGACATGTGAGAGTCAAGAGTGTCAAGAGTGGAGTTTGGTTATTCATATCCCTTTTAGAAATAGAGGGGAGGTGATCTTTTAATTATATTTAAAACATGTATGTCTGTGACAAAGCTGCTTTAACTGTTCGCATGGATGGTACCTATTCATTTTGTACATTTATAGTTTTCCAGTGTTGGCACATTTTAAAGGGCATTGTACCAATTTGTTAACAGGTATAACAATAACTGATTTTGCTGTGCAATACAATCCCAAATGGTACTTTTGATTTACCAGCCAGAGTATAACATTTTCAGCTGGGACTTTCAAGTGTTTGTTGGACTTCAGATCTGTATGAAATGAAATAAAAAGCCCAGACTTTTATCATGATACATTGGCTTTCAGGCAAAAGTGCTCTGTATGCATTTAGGCTCGGTGTACTCTAACTGCAACAAGGAAGCATAACAGATCTTTCCCCAACATAGTATTACTCTTTTTTTTTTTTTTTTTTTAAAAAAAAAAAAAAAGGAAAGTGTTTTTCTAGCCCTTTGGGAGGAAAAAAAATCCTCTCTCATTCTCTGTTGTGTTCCTAGACATTTTTCTCACTCCTTGTCCATTTCCTTACAGGTATTCTAACATATCTAGATTATGTTTTTACTTGAGACTCACAAGAAATAAATTTGTCTAAGTTATAATTACATCACAAATGCAACTTTTCTAAGAAGAACTGAGAACAGGGGACCAAATAATCACAGCAGGAGTGTCCTTGCAGCATCGCAACACTCCGTAGCAGTTTAATTGTCAGTTCTCCTACAACTGGAAGTAATTATTTTTTTATATAGTCAGTTAATGTTTTTACCTTTAAACATTATGACGAAGTTAACAAGAAGAATTATGAAGAAAAATCACTTAAGTGTGAGTAATTATGTAAACATGAAGCCTATGGCAAAGAGAAATGAAGGAAAGGAGTTGACTTTTTTCAAACCTCTGAAGTATCTATGATTCCTATGTTGCTTGTTCAGTGACACAGTTCATTCATTGTACTAAACTACATATAAATGAACATCTTTAATTTTATTTTTCATAGAAGCAGCCTTTCCAAAAAAAAAAACAGTTTGAACTGGGAAAAAAAGTTTCTTATCTCAATGTTTCTGCTTAGGCAATAATGATAAAGATTAGATCTACTAGGAAAACGCTTTTTAACCTTTATTCTTAGCATAAATCAAGAGGCTCATTTTTCACAGTCTCTTTCTATAGAATTCAATTAAAGGTCAGATTTGTAATGGGGGATCCTAATTATTAATGTATTGCCTATTTTGAATTATTAATGAGTTGACATATTTGCATAATGGGTAAAGAAAATGCCTAAGAACAACTTTTATAGCATATGAAAATCCTTCAAAAATATTTAATCAAAGTCTTTTTCTATGTCCTGGAGGCAATTTAGCTTTTTATCACTATGTCAATACTTAGAAAATCAATTCAAAATATTTTACAGTTAAAAATTAGTGCAGTTATATACCACTAAGGGAAATTAATCTTGTTTTGAGCTACTATACCAGTCATAAATTTGGCAGCTTCAGACTGGGCACATCTTCTGTGAAAAGAAGATGGCATTGAATGCTGAATAGATCATTTTGGTTTTTATTATGAAGGACAATAGTAGTTTAAAAATAGGAGGACTTGTAGAGCCATGAGAATGGAGAGAATTACAATAAGCATTTGTCTAATATTTTGTTATTTACTGTATTTACTGTATTAAAATTGCCTAAATATGTTTTACAAGTCTAAAAATTCTTGTGTTTGCTTCATGCAAAAAGCACATAAAGGTAAACAGGAAATAACTAAGCGGTATTTCTGATAAGTAAGTGCCGAATTACCAAGACTTTAAACTCATTTAACAAAGAGAATATCCAGCAGATAGTGACCTGCAAGCGTAAAAGACAGTAAATCCAAATGGTACTGATGAAGTGGGCATCCAGAATGTCCTTTGAATTCCATGTGAATGTGCGAGTGGAAAGCATGACATTCTGCTGGTACTTTCTTAAATAACTGCAAGCTTCTGATTTCTAAGTTTCATTTCAAATTCAGATTTTTTTTTTTTTCTGACTTTGTGTCTCCAGGGTAATCTTGTAGTAGTAATGTAATGAGTGAGAACAGGCAAATGGTCTTCACTAGCTCTTCCAGGGAGACTTGTGTTTTATCATGCTAATTTTGTCATAAGTGATTTCAATGTATTAAAATAGTGATGGACTTCATTTGACTAAGGCTAGGGACTGGAACATATAGCTAGCTATGCAGTTATGAGACTATTTTTATTGAAATTTATGATCTGTTCATCATTTCCCAATGTGACAAGAGAGGTTACTATGTTCTTGCACCAAAAGCTTACCACAAGTATCAAGTTGCACCAGCATATCAAAAATTGATGCTTGCATGGTTAAAATGATCAAATGTAGCAGACACATATGACTTTTCACGCAGGAAAAATTATGCGAGGTATCATGCAGAGCAAAGGGTGTATTTTGGCCATAACTGACTACATACTTTGCTTTGTTGGCTTGCTAGAAGAAAGGCTGTTGTACAGACAGATCACAGTCCATCCTTAATTTTTGCTTTTATGACTCAATTTACTGCAGTACATGATTGTACAAAATTTGCCTCCCTGTTTTGCATAAAGAGTTTCTTGTACAAAAATGATGTTGAGGAAAATAAAAATATGAACTTATGATTGAACTTCTTCTAGGTAGAGGGTTTTCCATAGTTACACAATTGAGACATTAATGGATGTTAGCTATATGGACAAAAACATTTTAATGCATTTTTACTATAATTTTGCAAAGGCATGCTTTGCAGAATCAAGATCAAAGTAGTGCAGATTCTAGTGTAGATTTTTTTTTTTGTCTTATTTCAAATGAACAAAAATGTAAAATCTTAGATTTATTTACCTATATCTATTATCCTTCTTTTCTAACCATTAGCCAGTGAGTAACACTCTGGCTTGAAGCCACTGGGAAGATCCTGTTTTGCGGTTACTGCTACCACAAACCACATTATCACGAAATGCCAAAGTCTATCTATAGGTCAAGGTCAGGCCAGGGAGATGACTGGGGAAGAAGGTAACTGTCATGGAGCAGTCAGAGTACTCATTTGTATTACATTGTCAAAGAAATCAAGTTGAAGGAAGGAACTAAAAAACCCTCTATAAACTGTAATGGTCATGTATAATGAAGGAATCTCACTTCTAATCAAGTGGACTTTCTGTTAATGCTTAATAATCGGTAAAATTGCAGTCTTGTCTTCTGTCTTCGTTGGCAGACATCTCACACAGGAGGACCAGTTTGATTAAATAGCACCTTTTGTACTTGACCTTGTATAAGTAGGAGACATTTCACAAAGTAGACTGCATAGATAATTTTATAGATGACACAAAGCCTGTTCAGTTTTCACTTCTGATGGCAACAGTTCAGGATGCAATTGTCCCTTGGCATAGTATTCAGCCATAAAGAAGGACCATTGCAGATAGGAAAGGGATCAAGGGAGTCAATGACACCAAGTCCATGCATGTCTTGTTAGTGTACTTCTTCCAGATATTAGTGTCCTGTAACTGGTATGCTACCCACTGTCTTCTTCCAGGGCAGAGTCTTTCTATTGTTCTCCAATTGTCTGTTTCTTATATTGTTATCTGAGCATATTGTAAGTACTTAAGTAATGTGACAAGTATTTGTTACAAATAGTTCAGTGACAGGATGAGAATAATGCAGTCAACAAAACCTTTGACACAAATTCCAATGACTTCAATGGTGCTGTGCAAATCTGATAAACATGATATTTTCAATAACCTCTCTCAGTTGAAAATAGAAGTGTAAATTTCCATCCTTCTTTAGGATGATTCAACAGAGACATTCTTTGTAGCACTCTGCCAAAGCTTGCCTCACCTGGTTTATTTCATGAACCTCACAAGATTATTCCATAGGTCTCAGTGCTAAGTAACTTCTTTTACTGATACTTAGCAAATTCTTACACTCAGCAGGTGGTATGAGGTGATTTAATCTTCCTGTTTTTATTTACATCTGGTGTTCCAAAGTCTTACACTTTCTTTTTTGCCCTTCACACAAAGTCTCCTTATACAACATATCCCACTCTTCTTGGTAGTTTCCATAAATTTGTCTTAACTCCCAATGACTTGTCTGATTCCTCTGGTTATTGAGGTTCCCAAATCTACAAAAGAAAACAAACAAGTTGTTACTGATGTCTGGAGCAGGCTTCTGCAAATGAAGCTACTTAAACTCCCCTAAAATCTTGAATATAACATGAAGGATTTTCTATACCAGATCATGTGTGAAGCTACAGCAACAAAACAAACTTTCCAAACTTTGGGAAAACACATGGAAGGAGTAAAAGAAAATAATAGAATACAGTATGAGAAGGTGATCTTCAACGTGTTTAAAAAGGCAAACAAAAACTCCCCAAGAGCTAGGTAAAAGTCTTCCTGACGTTGGCTCAGTGTTGTATTTGTGTTCCGTACTGTTGGCTCAGTGTTGTATTTGCCTGGGGTCTCAGGAATGGAAGGAAAATTTAATGATTAGTTGTAAACACAAAAGATCATTACCTTGGTTCATATCACTAGAACTCCGAGACTCAGTACCAAGTTTCACAAAGTAGTAATTAATCCTCTTTGACAGATGGAAATCTTGAAGGCAAGGAAGATTTAAAAAAAAAAAAAAACATGCACACACAAAGGTATACTTATTATATCATATATATTAAAAAAACACTTACAGCTGAGAAAAAGAGGCCAGACCATGAAAACAGCTGGTCTGTGCTAGAACAAAGCTGAGAAAGCATGAGGCTATACCTGAGCGAATGCATAGGTGGAGTTAAAATTGCGGTGATCTGAAACATGCAATTAGCTGGGATCTCTTCTTTTTGTGACTATTTACAACTATTTCTGTTTCTCCTGAGAGAAAAAAAAAAAAAAAGGAAGGAAAAATTAACACTTGATATCTCCGGAAAGTAAAATGATAACGATATTAGCTCCTGGTGGAACTTATACCACCTTGTTATACTTGCATGGTAAATATATTCCATTGCAAGAAATGTTCCACCAAAGAGAATTCTCCTCAGAGAAATGATAACGATCTCAAAAAGCCTGGTCAGTGACAAACGTACTCTAAAATCCTGCAGCACTGAGCTGCTGCAGTTTCATTTACACTTGCTGCCCATCAATAGTGAATGCACTTGAGTTGCACTGCCCCCACCCTCCACCCTGATGAGGACTGTTGGTATTCTGTAATTGCTATTGAAAATAAATGGCTCAGTTATTAAACTGCTGTTTTTTTTTGTTGTTGTTGTTGCTGTTTTTTTTTTTTTTTTTGATAACTCTGACCTTGTTTGATGAGAACACAGGCAGAGAAAGACAAATAGAAATTCTTCCATGCAGCATCTTTCCATAACAGAGTCCTGTCCTACAAATGACTGTGGAACCACAAGAAACTTAAGCTGGTGGAGTAGCACTTGCAGAGTAGCTATCAGTAAACGACTTGCTGAAAATTTAATTCTCTGAATGCATCATGTGGTTTAGGAGGACAACATATTCTAGAGCAATCCCTCTTCCTTATGCCACTTCTTCCCAATGACAGCACTTGCAGCTCTGGGGCTTTGTTCTGAATGTTGCTGACTCTGAGGTTATAGAGTCTGGAAGCTGGTGGCATTATGAGGACGAGAGCCTTTGCTGGGAGAGAGATGTACAAAAACTGTAGAAATATTGGCAGGTACTTTAAGCTAGTAAGGATAAAAAGAAACAAACCTATTTTATAGCTAAAGGCACAAATAGCATGCAAATTTTTACTTTACTTCAAATGTAAAAAATAGATTGGTTGATTATACCAGAAATCCAAATTAATATTTCTATAAAGCTGTCATACAAAGCACAAATGCTGCAAATGTGGGCCTATATCAATAAGCATGAGGAAAAAAAAAAAGAAAAAAAAGAAAAAGAAAAGAAATCCCAAACCCTGTTGCATAAGTGATATATTTTGGTTAGTAACCAAGTTGAAACTTGTGAAAAGTAAGGAGTCAGCACAGCAAAAAATAGCAGAAATATGGACTCTGTAGCTCAGGCTTAACCCATTCAATGGACCTGTGGTTTTGGAAGGAGCTGGGATTAACATCCAGTGGGTTTATTTTGTGATTGAAATTGTTGGCAATATTGTTCATTAATTGTATTGGAAATGACTACTTTCATGATATTCCACTTTCCTACTAGGCATGTGGTTGGTGCCACAAGATATAAATCAGTTAATATATTTTCTGATCGTTATCAGCAATACTAGATTTTCTATCTCTATTTCCATTTTGTTTTTCTTAATCTTTGTGTCTCCTCTTCAAGAGAGCTTGTGACAGACACAAGGATCAGTGAGTACTAATGCAATTTAGGACTTTGGGAGTTGTAGAACAATATGGGAGGATAATGAGGTGGGTTTAAAAAGCCTCTGTGATAAACAACACAATCTCTTAACACTGGTAATCACACTAGTAATTATTTCTGAATGAGTAGGGATAGAATTGAGCATTATTTAGAGCGTGGATAACTACATCCCAAAACTTATCTGTTTGCAGAAAGAGTTGTAAGGAGTAGTATTTTTTGCAAATCAGAGAAGCAAAACAGTCTATTGAATATTGTCAGGCTGGGTATCTTATGCTTATAAAATGTGTTTTCTCTGCAACTACAAGTTCCTGTAGGAGTTTTTAAAATTCAGCTCCCCATATGTGTTTGAAACATAAAGTTTTAAACTGCAATGGATCTGTAAAATAGTCAGCAGTCAATCCATCACAGTCAGAGACAACTCAAGATTAAAATTGGGAAATACTTTGGAAATAATTTGGAAATTCTTCTATGCCCAAATTCAAGGTCCTGATCTATATGGACCTGACTAAAGGAGTTAACCTGTGAGAAACAAACTACTCTTGATTGTACAATGAACAAAACCAGGATGTGAGGGTTTGCTGATTTTGAATATTAATCTTTTGTACTAAAAAAGTTAAATAGAAGCAATGTCCTTAACGATTACTCCTTTACCCACCCCGCCCTAGCTTCCCCTAGTAATCATAGCCATATTCATGTGTTAATCACAATTCAGCAACACAGTTTCTTAAAGTAGGTATTTTAGGGAGAGTAATGCTTCAGATATAAGCAGTCAGTTCATGAAGCATCTCACAGCTTCATGATTTTTTTTTTTTCTTGTCCTAGCCAGTAGAGGGCAACAGATATAGAAATAACTTGATCATAGTATTAGAGATAAAAACAACAGCAACAACAACAATCCTTTTATATAGGTTTATGTTATGAGTATTGCAAGCTAAAAGAATAAGGCAGAAGTAGGCACTGAAGTAGTGCCTGCAAAGTTTTTTTTTTTTTTTTTCTCTTTAGATTAGTTTCAGATATCTGATATGGGATATGTAAGCTTGCTGTATGGGACAAGTTTGCTATCTTCTCACAAGCTGGAAAGAGATGCAAGTAATATCTTCTGGATATACTGAACTGCACTTATTATGATTTCAACATTGTGGATGTAGTTGTCACTAACTTAAAGATGATCTCTCTTTGAGATGTGAACAAGTTTTCAAAATCTTCTTTGATAACTGCCTTGCAAGGTGTGTGGTGCCTACCACCTCCATATGCCACCCTGCTTCCATGAGAAGCCTGAAAAAAAATTGCAAAATTTGCAACAATTTTTTCAGCAATTGATAAGCAAATAGTTTTTGAATTCTGCTTATCCAGTGATAGCATGTGAAGCTTCTGCACCTCACCAAATAAAGCTCTTTCATTGCTTTGAATTATCCAAGCATTTTAGAAGAATCTTTCATGTGCTAGTATAACTAATGACTTGATGAAACATTTGATTCTTATGCTGGTTGTTACTTACTGTCTAGTAGGCATGCAATCTGCAGATGACAGCTTTCCTCTCAAGTTTTAACACCCCACCTCTTTTTTTTTTTTTTTTTTATTAATAATTACAATGGAGCCTGTGGAAGAGAGAAATCTTGAGATTTCTTTCTTCTTGAGAAAGTCTGCATTACAATACTGTAGTTCCTAAGGTCAGGAGAGGAGACTCCAGACTTGTACCTCCTTCCCCATTCCCCCACCCCCCTTTTTGTTTTTCCAGAAGAGCTGTGCTTTTTAATCTTTGCTACTGTGCATCAACATCATCTCTCAAATTCTATTTTGCTTGCGTTACAATCTGCTAAATATAACCGAAAGAGCAAAGAACCACAACTACTCAAATAGAGAAGCCAAGATGTACCTTGGAATTGGTTTAAAAATAACATTGTAAGAACTCCTGAACCTCTATCCTTACTATTTTATTCTGTGCCTCAATGAGAGACCTCATCCTCACTTTTCAGCAGGTAGAAAAAGAAATGACGATTGCTATTGAATTTTCTCTTCATTGGCACAGTAATTCATCACAAAGTTATTTAATATTTAGCACTAGTGTTCAGAATTTGGTGAACTTTTTGAGAATTTGGAAATGCTCTGTAGTAACACTGCTGACCCCAGTTCTTAGGTACACACTGTTTGTAGTCTGAGCTAGTTAAAGATCCTCTAGAAGTATTTCACATACCTTCAGGATCTTTCAAAGTTTATTTTGATATTTATTCTTTTCTCTAGAATACTTATTTTTGTCATTATATGAATCATTACATCTATCAAAAATGAATGTGGTCCATATCCCTGAAACATCTACTTTTCTTTATTTTTACTTTCACAAACAGTATGATAGTTCTAGGCTCAGCATTGTTAATGTCTGTGAAGGTTCAAGTCCAGCTGAAATCCTGTGTGAAAAAGTCCTGTTTTTTACTGATATTTTTGTGGCTTGGTTCTTGTGGCTGTCATCCCTCACTTCCTCATTTTGTATTTCATATTTCCTTCTTACATGCTTACCCCCCCCCCC
>VXAA01004712.1:12186-54686 GCA_013399115.1 Anseranas semipalmata
TTCCCCTTTGCTTTTAATTTTCATTCATCTCTCATATTCTTTCTACTCATTGGTGTGTTTTCTGTACTGTGCTCCTGTTAATTGTTTATCTTATGTCTTTCCACAGTGAGCTTGAATTTCCTGAATGGAGTGACCACAACACAACAGGCCCAAAGTTTTGCTTACTTGGCTGTTGCAGCATTTTCTTATGGCTGGACCTTTTCTCTCCTCCCTTAATTACTGTGGGTTTTGTTCTCGCACCTTGAGTAGATCCAAGAACTGGGCAAAGAGAGAGTGTGTGCTAGGCTGGGAGACTGATACCACAGTAGCAGTAGGAGCTGTTGCAAGGGAAGGCAGCAAAACATTTTTGTTTCCCTGGACTACATGCTTTGCCCCCGCGTTGTGGTCCTGCTAACCCCGTTGGTGAGGTGGACTGCAGTATTGGTTTGCTTTAGTAAAGGTGACAGATAGATAGACATTCTCTTGTAGTGAATTAGAAAAATAATTATTATCTGACAAATATATGGGGCAATTGCAACTCCAACAGCAGAAAGTCAGAACTCTCTCTGTCTTTCTCTGTGCCCTTATCTGCCGTAGTTTCCCTGTTGCTAATCATCCTTAAATATATCTGTGCTCTCTAAAGCATTTAAAGAGGCTAATATGTTAAGCCATTCATACTGTTCACAAGGAATGGTTTCCCAAGACCTATCCATAGATATTGGGTCAGAGTACAACTAAGGAACAACATGGATTGCTTTCTTCATCTTGCTGAGTACCTTCTTAATCATGTTTTCCTCACTAATTTGTGGGAAGGAGATTTTTCTCTTCTGTCTCCATTATTCACTCCGGTTTTAATTAAACATATGCTATGACTGGGAGGTGGGTAAGAGGACAGTTGTGCTGCCATTTGAAAAGAGCAAGCTTGCTCACTTGGCCAGTTTTCCCAAGCTTTCAGAGCTCTAATTAAAATCCACTGAACACATGAGCAATGTTGGCACAGTACTTTGGAAGTGTTTGTTACAACAGTGTCAAAGAGTAGATAACGTTTTTAGGGGATTAGTGTAAGGTGTTTTGTTTCAGGTGGATTATTTCTAATGAACAAGTCCTCTTTCTTTTCTTTGGCCTAGAAAAAGGGGATTATTTTACTTTTTTTTTTTTTTTGTATTATTTTAAACACTTAGTGAACGAAATTATTTTCCCATTTGTTATCTTTAAGGTATTGTTTAAAAGATTCAACAATAAAGCTTCATATTTACATTCCTGATTAATAATGAAAGCCTTTGAAAGTTTCTGTAAGTCTGTGAAAGCCAGAATGTAGCTGAACACACTGAAGGCAGAGCTGTGATATCCAAGGAAACGTTATATTTGTTGGCAAATGAAGAAGACCGGAGGGCTCATTCGCTCTGTAACTCTATTCACTTTCTTCCTTATGTGAATGAGATGTGAACAATAATTTCCTGCATCTCCAAGGTATTGCTGTTCTGAATGGACCTTTGGCTCCAATCCTTGGAAAATAACAGCAGTGTTGCCCACCTCCTCACTTTCAGTGTGGTTTCTTCTGGGCCATTGTACTGTAAACATGCAAGGAAGGCTGAGTATTTGCATATCAGTAAAAAAATAAAATAAAAAATAAGAAAACTATTTTACTGGAAGAATTTAAGGAGCCTTTGTTGTATATTACATTTTAAGCTGTATCTTTTAGCCTTCAAAATTATACTAATTAGAGGTATGTGATCAGTGTAATTATCTTGTGGCAATAAATTGCAATACATATTCATAGATACATGGATTTCATCTTCTGTGAAATGGTCCTTATAAAAACAGTAATAGTTGGTATGTCATTAGAGCATATCAGCAATTAATCCTCAAAATGATCAATGGAGAGAATGTCCTTTTCCCTCTATCTCTGGTTTATTTATGTGTTCCCATTAATTATGCCTAATTTTCTGTTGGCACTTTTCTTCTTAATGTAATTCAATTTAAACATATCTTTCCAGAGACTTATTAATAGGTAGGGTCATTTATATTGTGTAGCACAAATATTTTATAATCCACTAATCTTGACAAAAAGGCAATGCCTTCCTCATAAAAAATGTATGAGGAGTAATGGTTCCCTATTAATAACTTATTAGGTCAGATCACACAGTTTGAAGTGTCTATTACACTTTAATTTTATCAGATTTCTTCCTTTGGAACCTGCAACTCTTTCTTTATCTTTTATTGAGATTATTTTTAGCCCAACAACTGGATCCCTCAACAAAAACAGTTTCCTGTGGCTGTTCTTTCTGTATAGTACTAGGTAAACACAAGGTTTTGAATACAGGGCTTTGTGGAACGCAAGTGTTACAATGTGAACTCAGATCACTTTTCGACTTGAATTTTCTATTTTCTATAGCAATGATATGCTGATGCCATTGCCCAATACAGTTTTCCTGTTGAGGCAGGATACTGGCTAGTCACCACAGTTCTCTCTTGCTCATTAACCGCTATAGATAGTGCCCTGTCTGAGGATAACAAGTGCAAACTTCTTCATGGGACATGTATCTTTATTTTTAAAGGTAAAACTTGAGATAGACACACTGTAAGTTTAACAATTTGAAAAAGGCGGTTTCCTCATGGATTGCTGAACTTATCTGCATATATCTTCCTGAAGGGGCTGGCCAGAGAACCTCCTTACAGTGTGTGCTTAAGCATAAGCCTGATTGTGGCTCTGCAGTGTCCAGGGGCACCTCAGGTGATCTGAGGAGAGAGTGGTGCTTTGGACTTCTTTTCGTCCAGTTTGAGGATCCATCTCTGTGAGCCACCCTCCTGACACCCATGTCCCTCTGGGGCTGGATTTGGGGCCCATAGATCTCCCTCTTCCAAGCAGTGGGCATGGGACAAGCTCAGCTGTTTGTCACCTGCAGGCCCTTTTAATCTGGGGGCTTGTGACAGTGGCTGACTCAAATGAGTCAAAAACAGCTTCTTCAAAACAAAGCATTATTTATTCATTTACTGAAAGGTACATAGCATGCAAAGGGAAAGGCAAGAGCAATAAAGGTTTACACAATCATTTTCCCTTTCTTAATGCTTAATCTTTCTTTGCCAGCTTTCACTAGGATTTGAAGCAGCCAACCACCCTGCAGCACTTTCTCTGTATCATTCACTACCCCCTTGTAAGTCAGTCACCTTTCACCAGCAGCTGTTGGTGATTTTCTCAAACCTAAGCTAGGTCTAACTTCTACTGTACTTTTCAATTCCAGATCTATTCTTGGAAAAGTATCCTTTTCTAACCTTAGTAGACTTAAGCTGGGACACTCACAAATTCCTTCCATAAGCTTCAGTAGTACTTTCTCTGATAGCACTTTATTCTTGCCATTATTTGATTCCCTCCCATTCTGCTCTTCATCGTCCCCTTCCCCCCCACCTTTTTTACTGCCTTTGTAGACAACCTCCTGTGATGCAGCTATGAATGTATGTAGTTTATTGTAGCTCTTGTCACAGGTGGGACCCTGAGTATAGCCATACAGGCTTCTGCTTCTTACATGAAAATGTGTTTCCAAGACATCCTTTTACTAATTTTAAGGCTGCCTCCCCAGTTTCTGTTTTATAAGAAAGCATTGCCTCAGAAATTTGAGTTATATTTTAAATATTTTTGTATTCTTTTATCCTTTCATTCTTTTGTTCTTTCATTTTTTATTCTTTGTCCTGTAATTTCCTTGGGGAGTCAGGTGTTTCTATTAAGAGTTGCTGTTATTGCAAAAGATGAGCTCTTCAGGATTTGGAACGTGGACTCAGTTAGGGATGCTCAGCACATCCACTCAGTTCTGACTGTGCACAGTGGCATTGTGGTGAGGTGCTCTTACTGTTTTTTTCTTACTCAGTGCCATTATTTCTGTAGGGACATTTAGGGATAACAAGAAGAACAGAAGAGCTATCCAACTTCAATATGGAGTCTTAAACATGGAATATATAAGTATCTGTCATTTTCTCTGGAGGCATTATTATCTGGGTTTAGAAATTCTTTTCTGATTATAAAGCTAAAAGTATATAGGGAGAAAACAAAACATTGTGGAATATTGTGCAGCTTCTGCCACTGGCATGGACATCATCCAAGTACTAACAAAATTTTAGCTAATGTAAGTAGGTTTCTGACTGTAATACAAAACTATTATAGAATTCAGACTGTATTAAGTTATTCATTATTATGAATGAGGTCTCTTCTGATCTTCAAATCCACTCTATCTAGCGTTGTCACAATTCAAATTCACAGAAAAATCTGAATAATCAATGACAAAATGAATTATTTTTATTTTCATTTTTTAATTTTCAGCAGAAGATGGAAGGAAATATAATTTTAGAGTAAAAATATCTGTTATTAGCTAGAGCAATGGGCTGATGGGAACCTCATGAAGTTCTGCAAAAGCAAAAGTAAATTTTGCACATGGGATGAAACAGTCCCATGCAACAGCACAAGCTTCAGCTGACTGGCTGGAAATCAGCTACATAGAAAAGGATCCGGGAACCATTTGGACAAGAAAGTGAACATGCACCCCAGCAGCAATAAAAAGAATCTGCATGTTGGGCTGGATTAGCGTAAGCATGGCTGGCAGGTCCAGAAGAGTGATTCGTCCCATGGATTTAGCATTTGTGAAGCTGTGTTTGAAGTATAGCCACTTTTGGACCCCACCAGTGCAGGGGGCATATTGACAAGCTAAAGGAGAGAGCCATGAAGCTGGTCAGAGGGCTGGAGCACACAACATAGAAGCAGAGGCAGGGAGAACTGAATTTCTTCAGGCTGGAGGAAAGGTGGCAAAGGGAAGACATTGGTGATGTCTACATGACATTTCGGGTGGTTGTAGAGAAGGTGGAGCCAGATGAGAAAAACAATAGACACAAGTTAAAGCAAGGGAAGTTCTACCTGGATTTAGGTCAAATTTCTTCATGTTAAAAGAGGTTATGCACTAGAATGATTTAGACTGGGAGCTCATTCTTATTCAAAACAGCTGGAGAAGGCTTTGAGCAGTCCGATCTAGCTCTGAAGAGAACCCTGCTCCTGTGGCTGGTGATGACATAAGTTTGTCAGAAAAAGAGATGTGGAACGCATATGAAGTGACAAGAATGTGGTCAGGACATGGAAGTACCTTAACCAAAATGCTCTAATCCTCCTGCTTTTTACGTTGATGCTATACCAGTTCCCCCTTGACTTCTCGATTCAGACTGCCAATGCCTGGCGTTCTTATTATATATTCCAGCACATTTATATATAGCCTAACAAACAGGGGCTCCAGATGAGGTCATAATGGCATCACATAATTTGTATGTATTTAATTTTCAAATGTCCAGAACTTGTGCTAGGAAACAGGTAAAGTTTCTGCACCTTACAAAAACAGTGTTTAATCAAATTTAAGAACAAGACGAACGGTGATCATAATTAGACACTAGAAAATGAAAGGATAGTTCAACTTCTCACTCTCCTTCACTGATTGTCTGATTAGGTCATTGATCTTAAGATAAGTTTGTGTCAGGATTTTAGCAAGAGGTAAATTGTTTATCTCTAGATAATACTCTGATAAAAATTCTTAATTTTCTCTTTCTAGCTGGAGCAGGCCAGACAAAAAAGTTTGTAACTTAGCCCTTAAACAATGATGTAGGTAGACACTTCTACTGCACTGTAGGTGGAATAAAAGCCTTTTTTGGTGTTTGCAGCAGCAGCAGCTGCAGGGTGATGTATTTTCTTTTCTGTTAAATGGAAGCAGTGATGTAAAAATAGACACTGGTATTTACTGGAAGCTTAAGACTGCTGAAGTTTTACAGATTTAGAAAGTTCACTAATCACTATCAATTAAAAAGACTGCCTCACTGTTGCATAAATTAATCAGGATGCGCTCCACCGCAGGGCCTGCTCAAAATATTTATTTGAAAAAGTGTTACCAGATTTAGTCTGCCTTGTACCTACAGTAAAAGTCAAGGCTTTTAACTTTACACTCACAAATATTTTTCTAAATATCTCATAAACTCAACTAGACCATGTTACCAGTGTCTTAACATCTGGTGATTGTAGAACAGGTTCTGAAATGCAGGAATGGAAATATGGTACTTAAAACTTACTTTGAAAGCTTGGAAAACTGGAGGCAGGTGACATTCCCATGAGACTTTCTTATGTTAAAGATTATGGCCAAGAGCAAAAGTTTTTATTCCACATTATTGAGAGAGAAAGTAACACAATATTTATTCAGTATTCTGTTCCTGCAAATGCTTGAATGTAAGGAAGATCTCTTGGATTGAACTCCTCTTTAGATTTATATCAATGCAAGGTTTTCATTACTGTATGCCTAACATTCAGAATATTTTCAGGAACAGAAGCTGCAGGCTTTAGTTCTGTACAACTGATAGTGCTTTTATACAAAGCTCTTCAGAGGTTTGTATAGCTTCTTATTAAAATGTAGAACTCATGACTGTTGTTTTCCATCAATTATCCTTTCAAAGGCTTCTTAAAAATGGTCAAAGGCAGGAGGACTATGAGCTTGTTGTAGTGCATTGTATTAAAGCAGAGGCAGTGCACAAAGACAAGCTGGTTTAGTGAAAGCCAGAACTGATGCACTTTTCTTGGACATTTATTTAAAGCAATCCTTTGAGGATGGATGCCATGGGGTACCAAAGTGAAAATGCTGTTACCTTTGCTTACAGGAGCCAAAGGATTTGCAATTTCCTACATCTTCAACTACAAGTATCCTGACCCCTCCTAAAATGGCTCTTTGAGGGAAAATAGAAGTGGTAGATGCATTCAGCAAAGACAATTAAAAACTGACGAAGACTTTCTATTAGAAAATATTCCATATTATATATGTAAAGATATAAAATCATTTTAAATCACAGAATTTAACCATGGAAAGTTCATTTACCTGGTGGGACATGTATTACACCACCACCACCACCACCCAACCTTGCTTAGCAGCTTTTAACATTATGGATTGACCTAAACCTACAAAAAGAAAAGAAAAGAAAAAAAAAATGACAGACAAAATAAAGATGAGAAGACAAGTAAGAAAGCAGCAGCTTTTGTACACAATGCTGCATATTTGGGGAGAGCAGCTTCCATGAAAACTTCACGAGTTTCAACACTTATAAATAAAGACAGGTAGTTAAAATAGTTTTGTAAATTATCATGAATCATTTATCTGTGTAGTCTGCTTTCTATCATAACAATGAAGAAAAACTAAAGATGTTTTTCACATCTCTTTTTCCAAAAGGAGTGCATCCATCTAAGTACAGTTTTCTGGTATTAGTTTATAGGCAGATAGAAATGAAGGTACTAACCAACATAGTAAAATGGCATAGCTTAAAATATTTAAAAATCTTACTGATCATGACAAAAATCTGTGGATTAAAACATTATATTTATTTCAATAACTGTTATTATAGGAAGCTGCTAACATATAAGAATATTTCAAGACAAGATGGAATTGGATCAAAGCATGTGTGTAAGAGAAAAAGGAGGAAGGAGAGAAAGAATGAGATCCTCTATATGTTTTTTGGGCAATTAAAGACCAGGATGTGCAGGGTAAATACAATAAAATGGATCTATTATCTCTCCTCACAGTAGGAAGACAAGAATGGAGCCTGTCCCAGGTCACTTATCAGTGCACCTGCTGGCCAGGCTTATCTGATAAAAGAACAGTCAGTGCAAGACTGAAGCAAATTATTTATTCTCTTTCTCCCTGTGCTGGGCTAGTGCCCTAGTATAGGGTGTTTGGTACATAGGTCCACACTACTTAAGGATGTAGCACTGGGGAATGGGACAATGTGAATGTGTCTGCATTCCTGGGGCCACGTACTGGGAGCACAGGGGTAGGTGAGGCTGAATATGCTTGTTTTAAATGATGCTTTTTGGATTTGCTGGTGTATTTGGTATAGGTAACGTTTGTTTTAGAAAAAGGAAATACAGGGCAAGTTTAAGAGGTGTCTTAGGGAAGCATTGTTTGCCTTAGCATATCATCCATTTTTCCTGTTTCACCTGCCCTCAGAAATACAGTCCAGTTATCTTACACTCCTAGTCATCATTTAATATGCTGCTTATTGTTTTAAGACATACCAGTCCTCACTTATTGAAAACAGTCACTACTTAATACAATTCAAACAACTGTCTTGAACTTCTTCCTTCACAGAATCAATATTTAGCAGGATTTCTGTAATCTGTCCAGTCTATTTACATAAGAAAATGTTATTTTCACTGCTTTGTTTGAGGTAGGAATAGACAAAATAAGTTATCCAACTTTAAAAAAAAATGAGGGAATGAACTGCGAATAACAGGCCACTTCTTTATTCATGAACCCTGAAGCAAGCTCACATATATTTTCTGCTGAGTCCCTACTCACTACCCAGTTATGTGTATAACATGAACAAAATCCACAATGATTTCTTCTGCTTTATCATGGTATCTTTTTAGGCATTAATTTTAAAACAGAAAAAAAAAAAAGGATCAGTACTTTATTGTAACTTAAACATTTTGAATGCATTATATTGCATGTAAGCACAGATTATAAAAAATTTAAGGCTATATCTGTGAAAGCTTAGAGCATTTTGAGGAGAAAGTAGAAATTACAAAGAAAGTAGAAGTGGTAGTCAGCCGTTGGCATTTCTCCTCCACTGGCATTTCTCCTCCATAATCACCTGTGAATAAGTTTGAGAGTGCACCTGGGCAGTTTCAACTAATGTACAAAGCAACCTCTAATATCTGAAAGTATCTTCTTGCTGTGTTCACTACTGGGTGTAGAGTAGGACTGTGCTTCCACATGCTTATGTTTCTGAAGCTGATAAAAGTCTTTTGACAGATTAGAAAAGGTGAGTGAAATTTTTGTTAGCTTTGTGATTCGATCTTCAATTATAGCGCTCGTGGCTGCAGTTTCCAATAGGTGTGCTAGGCAATTCTCATTTTCCATTAACTTGTAGACAGAGTGATGTGTGTGAAAGTTAACGTTATTGATACCACAAGCAAATGGTGGTACATTGTTACAGTAGAAATAATTTGATTTTAATACAGACTTTCCTTTTTTTTTTTTTTTTCTTAATGCAGCTAATGGCTGCATGAAAAATAACCAAGAATCCAATGGATTATTTCCTTTCAGCTTCAAAATAGCAAACAACTGTTTGAAACATCTTTGGTATTTCCATGCTTTGCTGCAGCAATGGTCATGGGGAAAAAACACCTCTTTCAATCAGGTCTTTTTTAACTGTTTTCTAATTCGAAATAGGACCTGTATGTCCTGGAAATACATGTAAATTATTTGAAATGTTGGTGAATTTTGGAAAACCAGGTCATTTAACTGCTGTAATAGTTACCATAATATTATGGTAATATCACAGTTGCATCTGCAGCTGCCACAAAAACACACAAGAAATGAAAATTTATAGAATTATGCTAATAGAAGCTATGATATTGTATTTTAAAATAGAAATATTTTGTTATCTATTCCATTTCTGTGCTGTCTTATATCAGACAATTTTCAATGAGTGAGAAAATATAATTCTCTGTAAAGTACAAGTAGCAATATATACAGCAACCTTGCCTATCCATTAATGAACATGACTTGAAGTTTTCTTACTTGCATCAGTATCCCCTTACCTGAATTACAAGGACACACAGAATCTTTTGTGACAACTATATCTTTAGTAGAGAAAGTATCAGACATGAAGGATAAACTAAGAACATTTCACCATCTCTTTATGTGTTTTGTAATTGTTTTTTGTAAATATGGGGATGGGAGCCAATTGATCAAATATTCATTTATGATATCTGAGCTGATTTGCTAGATTTTCTTTAGACTTCATTTTTCTTTCTGCAGAAATGCTCTATTGCATGATTTCTCACATCTTAAAGTAGTTGCCTGCAGTCTTTCTGATGTTTTAGAGGGATTTGGGTATCATTGTGCCAAACAGACACACTCTTAGTTTTCTTAAGGCTGGAATCTTACTGTGAATTCAGGATTAATAACATTTACAACAATTAGTGTTGTTTTGCAAAGGTTTGATAAATTCAAATCAATCTCTCCCTTATTTTTTTGATGAATAATGAAAATCTGACATGCTACTTGAAGTAAGGTATGGGTGGTCATGCTGAGACTGCTAAAGTGGTCTGCTAAACTAGGCAAAATATGTTTGATAAGATTCATGCTAGGTATGATCCTACAGGTGCTTAGTATTGAGGGGTGTGCCTGTTACCATGTCTATAACCCTCTAACTTTATTAACCTTACCTTACTGTCAGAATGAAATTACTGGGTATAAATTGAATTATAATGGCATGAATTTAACTTCAAAAGATGACACCACCTCCTCCTAGGCCAATGAGTCTTATGATTTATGATAGGTATCACTAGTACCTAGCTGTTAATATCTGTGTGTGTAGTAAGTAAGGTGTCTGTACAATTGAGTATATGGTTAGTGCAGCTGTGTTGGGTTGGAAACCTCCTTTTCCCCCCACGCTGTACCCTCTATGGACCATATGATGGCAGCATTGTATCAACCTAGAAGAGCAGAGCTGCACTCAAAGGGTTTCTGACTCTGGATTGAATTCTCTCAATTTTTCTTAAAATAAAACCACACAAAAACAGTCGAGAAAGAGCAGATGAAATCTGGAAACACAACACAAACAATTTTTACATTGATTCACTCTATTTAATGCAAAATAATACAAAGAAATGAAAATATCTGATATGCCATGAATAGAGCATGGATTTACTATTAGACAAAGTTGATATTTTAATTTCATGAAAAATATTTTTCCTAGTGATTGTAATAATAAAGTGCATGTGGTATATGTGAATCACGAGCTCAGAATACCGGTGTTAAAATATGTATTTCACTAGCATACATTTATTAAGTTACATGTAGTTTTTTTCCACTGTTGAAATAACCAGTAATTAATCACTATTTGGATAGTCTTTCAAGTGGAAACATCTCAAATGTCTAAGGGCTTCAGCTTTTCTGACATCTCCAAGGTTTTAAGGAGCAAAATTATACCGTTAACCTTTAACACATAGTAGAGAAGCGAGCGATTTTTCTTAAAAAATTCAAGTTTCAATATTGTTTTCTTGTAAGTAGTAAAATAAAATAAAAGATTATATTGAATAGTTCCAGTTTATATGCTTACACTATGCTTAAAATAAATAAGCTGATAAATGATATAAAAATTTCTCTTTCTCTCAAACTGGTTTCTCTCTCAGTTCTCTGAAGAGAATGTAGAAGTGCTATCAAATCAACCCATCAACGCTGCCCTCCTTTGTAGGGAAGCCAATGTAAAATCAGCCACTGAGCTTGCTAAAGAAAAAGGAAGGATTGAAACACCGAGTTTGTCCCACTATCCCTCCACATTAGCAAAATGCACATGCCCTTCCTTCTTGGTGACTGGGAGTTCACCAAGGGCTAAGACCCGCAGTTGTTAGCAGGAAGAGGATTCCTCAGGATCAGCTCCTCAGCGAGTGCCACTGCTTGCTTATAGTTTTAAACACATGGAAAGTCCTGTAGGGCTGCACTGAACAGGGCTCTGTAGGAAATAATCTAAAAATATACAACACTTAAAGTGAACTCTGTATGTGTTTTTAATTCTCCTGTGGAAGTATATGAAAATTAACATATTTTGGAATTACAGAAAGATGTATTTTCTGTGAAACTGTATAGGATTCATCTGCGAAGGAGCAGGAAGCACTTACTATCCTTGCATTACAAATGTTTCTTCGCTTTTCAGTTTAAGGTAAATTTTGGCTTGGAGATGCCTGTCTACTAAGACAGATTCTTTCACTTGAAATAATCTTGCTGGGGAGGTGTGTCCTCCACTAAAGTGTTCATTGGCCAGAGGTTCTTTCCCAGTGATCTTATCTCAGAATTGTTTTTCATTTTCAAATGGCCAATCTGAGCTGAAGATGTTAAAAAATAAATACCAGATGTATGGATAAGAAGCGATTGTAGGTAAGGGGGTAGAGTCTAAGGTTTTTAACAAGGTAAAAGAGAAATTACTTCTGAGATTTCCATTTTGAACTAATGATACAAGATGCCCAATAAATATACATTTAAAATCATAAATAGTCCTAAATGGTTTACCAGTTACATTGGTATTCCTCATGCTAAAAAGATGGGAAATCAGATTATTGGCTTGAACATAGCAATGAGAGCAAGAAGTACCTGAGTTTGAATTTGCTGTGACTGGATCTGTCTGTCTAGATAGGAAAAAGCTCACTGTGTGCAAGCTTTTTGTTTTAATATTCACCCACAGGGGCGAAGATTAATTAACAATATTTGAAATGCTTTAAAAGACCTCCTTGCCACATGAAGAAAATCCAGTGTATGATTACTATTCAAAACGGAACACTGGCTATACTTTTTGACAAAATAATTTTTAATTTAAAACAGCATGGTAAGGAACTGTACATCAAAATGCTAAATACCCTTTTTAATAGCCATTACAGTATTCATTACTGTTGATGTGATTGAAAAGTGTGGGTGATAGATATTAGCTTGGGAAATGTTTCCAAGGAGATTCATATCGTGGTTAAGAACAATATTCTTTGAATTGTCATTGATAATGATCTGAAAAGTCTGCCCAGCATAATTTACTCTGTGGAAATCATCATTCTGTGTACTCTGGTATACAGAATCTCACTTTCTTCTTACAATATAGTTCCAGAGACTTCAGCTTTAAATCAAACTAGAGATTGGCACATTGTGGTTTCTTTTTTTTGTTTTTAACATTTCTAGAATGTATATAATGTAAATCAAAACAAACAAAGCAGAACTTTGCTCTGGGTTTGGGTTTGGGGGTTTTTAGGTTGCTATAATCTTCCATCTGGCAATGGTTCAAATATGTGTTGTTGTGAATATGGTGCATGTTAAGTTTCTTTTGCTATCGCTGTTTCATATCTACCTTCCAAGATCTGATTTAAGATGGCGTAAAGAACCACAAAGTTACTGGAGTCAGCAACAGCCACATGTAATACAAATGGTTCACAAAAAGAAAAACATATTGAAATTGAAACACCAGAACGAGTATGGGCTCTTCCAGAAGTTTTCTTGTTCGAAGCTTTGATTTTGCCCGTTTTTCATGACCATAATATAATGCCCCTTGTCTCTGGCAGGCCAATTATACAGAAAAAAAATGGTGCTGTTTTTCCATGTGTTACAACTACTCCAACTCTTTGAAATACCAGGTATATATTGAGATGGATTGGGAGTGAAAAGGGAGACAATTCAGACTCAGACACAAACTGTGTTTTGTCTGATTAGAGGTTATTTTTATGTTTTTATCACGTAGTTATCATTTTTCTTCCTCTAAATAACACTTATATGGTCCTGGGTAAAAATGGCAAGATGTAACCTGCTTATTGCTATCAACTCCGAAATTTTTTATTATGGTATTATATTTTTTAACCCAGGGTATTAGTGGATATAAGAAAAGTAGTAAGGCCTGCCAGCAACTTTCATTTCCTTGTCTAATTATATAAGCTGTTTCTACCCTTAAAAGCGAATTTCTGTCCTGGCTGACAGCAGGTTTTAGAACATGCTTCTGCTATGATTGGTTGTTGCCAAACCAGAAAACACGATTTTGTCTTTTCCGACTTTTTCCCACTGTAACATAAGGTAATTGAAATCAAAATTCCATGTCCTTCATTTTCCAAGGGAAAGCAACACTGAAATATTTCACTGTGTGTTGTTGACATGTTCTGACTGTGTTGAGTCACTGCAGCAAACTGTGAATGATGATGTGTGAAATGAAAAGTCCCTGCCCAGTGCACAGCAAGAATAGCATATGAAATCCTTGCTCTGATGTACTGTTTGATATGCGCTTTTGTCTATGCTATATTATATCCAGATATGCATGAGCACCTTTTAAAGCATTCTGTCAGATTTCTACCTGCATGCCAGGGTTTTACTTGCTTAGCAGATCTGTGCAAATTCTTCATCCAAAACATTGCTCTGAAAAACTTTCCATGCATGTTCACTTCAGGTGAATTAAAAAAAAAAAATCCCAAGATCCCAAATGTCATTGACCCCCACCCCACCACTACCACCACCAAAAAATCCTTCCTAGTGGTTTGCCACCCCTGACTTAAAAGTGAATAAATTTCCTGTCTACATTTGCTCATTTTCTTGTCAGTTGCCAACTAATTATTGAGTCTTCGGAGGCTATCCCTATTAAAGCAACAATAGAATCCTTCAAATTCTCTGTTAATGATTTTGTTTATTTTAGACTAGATTTTAAGCAAGATAGTGTAAAGTATTTGGAACATGCAGTTTTCAGTTGTTTTTTGTTCCCTAAGACATTGTCAAAAAATTTTGTGTCTTTTGAAATAAAAGTTACATTATCTGAAAGTGATACATAGATTATGCAAATTAAAGATCATAGTAAATTGTAGTTAGTGTTGTCATCTCAGAATGATAAATCCCAGTGTGTTCCAACCATATGCACTTTTATTAACTTTTCATGATAAATTTTAAATTATTGTGATTCAAAAAAATAATTGTAATTGAATATTTTTTTGAACAGTGTGCAGTGGGATTGCTGTATTCTAATCAATACTGAGAAAGCTCTCCATCAGGTTCCCTAGAGTACCTGTAGTATAACTAATAAAATTAAATATTGATGTCAAATGTCTTTTACAATGTATATGGGATTTCATTCTTCAACAACATTTTCTTTGGAAAAAAATGAATCTGTGGTGGTTCCTTGCTAAATGCAGGCACATAGACTGCAAGACAGGCAAATCTGTGATTTTGCTCCCTTATATCTGTGTAGTGTGAGATCCAGAGACCAAGATCTATTTTACTGACTTCAGTGATCAGTTTAGCTAAAGAGTACAATGATATGGTAGAAAGATTTGAATGTGTGTTCTGTTCAGTGTTTAGTACTCTGTGAACTCTTGCAGAATTAGGGCTTACCTGCTCTTTTGCTTCACCATTCAAAACTTCCATTATTTCCACTGTAAATTCCAGACTGTAGGTCAGATTGTTGTATGCCTTAAGATCTACCCCGTTGCAGCAGATTTTGAGACTCATCTGGATGTTGATAATAGCACAATAGTTTTTTCCACCTATTTTCTTGCTTAAACCTCCCTGTGACAGATGATAGCCCTCTTCCTAGTATACCTGCAGTAAGGACACAACAGATAACTATCACCAAAAGCTGACATTGTGAATTGATTAATCAAAAATACATTGATTTATAGTTTTTATGACTCTTTGGAAATTCGCTAAAAGCATCGTATGATCCCTTGTGTAACTGATTTATGAAATCTTTCATTCAATATGATGTATTAGCTACATACTATTGATAGCTCTTAGCATAAAACAGGGCATACCTGTGCTTTCATTTGATGTAACAAACTACATATCCGCTAAGTGCAAAAAGGGGTGGAGAAGCCAGAAACTAATTTATATATAGAGAAAAGGGCAATAAATATTTATATTTCAATATTTTTACTTAGAATGTTTATTTATAAAGTCAGTGGGATATAAGTCGTTTGTCCTGCAGTACATCTAAAGTATCATGGGCTCATACAGATAGTGCATTTAATGAATACAGTTATCAAGGTTGGTGCTAAACTGTGATAAACTGTTTGTTTATCTAAGTGCAGAAAATAATATTTTAGTACAAATATTTAATGGAACACTACTAAATTCTCCAACCACCTGGAAAATATTTATAAAAGCTGTATGATATTAACCATGCCTTAAAATGCTATTCATCTGTGTCTTAGCTGTGCACATGTCCAGGGCAATGTTTTAGTATTCTCAAAGCTCACTATCAAGTTCTTCTTTCACCTGTCCACTTTGTCAAAAATTAATTAAAGCATCAGCTGTTACTGTAAAAGAAAAAGCACGTACCTTTATTTCTGTAGCCCGATGATGAAGTAGTAACCTAACATTAATTATAAGCCATATAGCAAATTTTGAAAAATAGCAATGTCGTGAAGTCTTTATCAAAGAATAACACAACATTCCACAAAGGAATAATATATTATTCCACTTCATCTGGCAGATCCGGCACTTGTTGCAACCTCTGCAACTTAAGATCTCTGTCCTAGTTCTTTTTTTTTTTTTTTTTTTTTTTTTTTTTTTTTTAATTTGAGCAAACCTTTTTCAATTTTTAACTGTCCATTCTTTTAGAACTATATAAAAAATGCTACCTGGTGGCTCAGTTTGGAGTTTACACCCACCTTCATAGCAGTGAACTTCCCTTTCTTAATGTTATCTTTTCTCAAGAAAGTGTTTTGGTTAAACAGATAACTCTTACTCATTAAAAGCAAAATAAAAACTGCATATTAAAATAGGCCAACAATCTCTGCTCATTCTCAGTGATTTTTCTCATTTCATAGTTTTTTATTGTCATATATTTTGAATTTGTACTAATTTTAAAACTTCCCTTCTTTGCAACAGAATGACATTTGGTTTTAATGATTTCTTGCTGTATTGGTGCTGAACAGATTTTTCTTGCTGAGAACCAGGCCCTGTTGGTGCTTTTTGATTTGCCCTGTGCTTGGAATAATAAAAGGACATGCTACTGAAGGATCAGATTAAAATTATTGCAGAATTTTTGAAGTTGAATTTTATGTTTCTTAGAAGTCATCCATTGACTAGCAAAGGACAATCATGTTAAAGAGTCAGGAACAACTTTATTGAATCGTCAGGTTGTTCAGAAGTCTTTACAGTATAGTCAAATTCTGAGAAATGAAAAACATTCCTTTTAAAAAAAATCTGAGTATTTGAGGAAAAAATAATCTGCTGGAAAAGCTAGACTGTATTCCCTCTTGCTGGTATATCTCTTACTGACATGAACAGCAGATGGACTCCAGTGGTAGCCTTGTTGAAAAGGGTTGGGTAAGCAAGATAGCCTCATCTAATGACATTTTTACAACTGTCTCATACAGGCTGCCAGGAGCACTATCTGCCCCATTGTTGGTGCAACTGTTTGAACAAATCCTTGGGAACTTAATGGATTTTTTTTTTTCAGCGAAGAGAATGACAAATCTAGAGAACTGCAGTTCTGTGGAAGAGAACATAATATAAAATAATTTTTTAAAATTCTATTTTCCCTCCCCTGAGAAAGACGAATGAGAGTCAAATTATCCAAATGTTATTTTCAAGTTTCTTGTGTAGATTTTAGAGACTGAGTAGTCAGGAAAACCAACATTGTTTCCTGACTGCTGTCTTTTCTTGTTGATACATATTCCCATTTCTGTTCCGGAGTTCACTGCTGAGATTTGGACTCAAACTGAAATGTTGTATTAAAAAGTTCATTTTGTAGAAGTATCTTTAGATATAGTGAAATGCACTAATATATCTTTTTTTTTTTTTTCACTATGGAATTTTGCTTAAAATATTGTCTCTTTATCATTGTAAATATGTATGAAAAACAGTCCTTTTGGTATATGCTAGACTCCATAATTCTCTGTGGTGGACAGATAACAGGCTGGGTAGATAATTTTCAACAAAATCTCCAGATTCTGTTACAGAAAACTGAGAGTTCAGTAGGTTGAAATGCATTGAAATAATAGTATATAAAAATCTGTGTAATTGAAATTTTTTAGGCCATTGTAATATTTAAATATTGATAAAAAATTTTAGTAATATGAAAAAATCTGTTTTTTGCAGTTTAAATTTTTCAACAGTTTATAGTTAGACATATTTTCCATGTTCCTATGCATGACCCTTTCAGCTGTCCTAAAATGTAGTGTTTTTTTTTTAATACAAAGATCAGCACGTGATCACTGCCGTTTCTAAAGAGATGTGCTCTGCAAAACTGGTTTAACCATGCAAGTTCTTGAGAGTGCTGCATGAATTTTACTGTGTCTTCTGAGGTCAGTATAACGTTGTTTCCTATTCTGGTTCCAAAGCTCATAAACTTCCATTCATTCACAATATCTGCCACGTCCAGACTGCTATCTGATGAGGTGACCACCATCCCTTGCTAGCTTTGCTCCTAGAAATAACCTGTCTCTTGTAAAGATGGCAGTACCTTACATTATTTTCAACAACCTCAATCCAGGAGAAACTAAATGAATGGGAGAGAAACTATTTTTTTGTTTGTTTGTTTTTTAAAAGGAGAATGGGAAGCAGGAGACATCATGAAAAGCAAGGGAGAATGGAGGAATCAGCAGATTGTGACAAGGTTTAGAGGAAGCATTTGTGATGTGCGTGGAGACTTAAAAAGTAGAAGAAAGCTAAAGCAGTGAAGGGAGATATGAAGGGAGAGATGGAAAAGTGGAGTGGAAAAGGATCTGAAGAGACAGGAGAGATTAAGGTTTTGTAGAAAGAGACTAGAAGTGCAAATAAGCATGTTGGGGAAAGTAAATATGTGGTATATAAGACTAGAGATTTACTGGGGTAAGCAGCCAGAAGACAGGATGAGGAGCAGCAAAAGATAGTTGAGCAGACTGAAGAGAAATGGGATGATGTTGAAGTAAAATGCACTATTCAGTAGTTACTATAGTCATATACAGTATGTACATGTTCTTATTATTAGTCTGCATTATTAAGTGAAAGGGAGGGGAAATGTGAAACAGGAAAGATGGAAGGAAGGATTACAACTGGAGTCTGGGAAGGAGTGGAAGAAGAGGGAAAAAGTTGGAGAATAGAAATTGAGGGGAAGGTGACAGGGTGAGGAGAATGATGGCAAAGGGTAGAATCCAAGGACTGGGAGAGAGAGAAGGGGAAGTGGATAACTTTTAGGAGCAGCAATGATGTCTACTTCATGCATACAAATGTCAGTTTTAATTCTCACCCTGAAACGCAGGTGCATACTTCGCAGGTTAAACACCATTGCATATGATAGTTAAAGTACATGTTATTTGTAAGAATTTAAAAGTTTTTAAAGGAAATCTCATTATCAGCTGTGAACCATTTTTTTTAAATGCCTGGTGTTAGATTCCATAGCGGAAAGTTTAGTTTCACAGGATCAGAGTAAAATAGGGAACTAACAGAGAAACAGTATATATTTGGTTGCTTTAAGATTCTGTTGGAGGTTTTGATAATGTAATTTACATTATCACTGCATGAAGAGGAAGTGATTTTTTCCTCCTGTGTTAGATTTGCAAGTGGTGACACTTCAAAAATCTCTGTTGTGCTCTGGAAACACACTCTTCGGAGAGCTGTGTACCAACTGAGCCGGAGCTGCTCTCTTGTATTTACAGATCCTCAACTTGCGCACAGTGTAGTGGAACTATATGAATTACAAACCACTGTAAAGGACTAAAATATCTCTATTCTGCAGGTCTGGGGTGAGGGAAAATAGGAGATGACTGTGTTTCACGTATAGTTTGTCATACATTCAAGCTACCACCTGGAAATCTAACAGCTCATAGAGAGTTTTTGTTTTTCCTTCACAGCTAGCAGTCACCTTTGTTCAAATAACCCTAGAAACACTTGTAATAAGGCACAAATACCCTCCAAGAACTTTCTGGAGGATACGTGGTAAATCTTTCAGTCAAGCTTCAGTAACAACAACCACAAAAGCTACTAGCAGATTCCTCTTAAGCAGGGAGAAAGACGAGTTTTGATACAGCACATTCTTAAAAATTGTGAGTGAATAAAGTAGTCTTGAGAGTAAGCTCCCGGTTATGGATTACCTATAAAAAGAATAAAAGAGATGAACATTGAAGGTTTTTCACAGCTGTAAACAAATAATTTGTGAGCACACTGCACTCAGACCACAAATAGAAGCAGGAATTAGAAGTGCCCCTAGCTGACCAGCATATACATATATCATTGGTCTGGTGTAATGAAGATTACCTGATAAAGATCACAATATGACAGTTTTCCTTTTGCATTGGCTGCTGAACAGCCAGAAACTGTTTTCTGCGGCCAGCCAACTATTGATCCAACTCCCTCCTGTCAGTGATGCAGTTAATGGGAATTCCACAGGCAAATAAAAGCTACATTTTGTCTTCATTTTCATCTGAAATATGAGCTGGTCCTTTGTACTCTAGACAGTCATTTATTACTCATTTTCCTTTATTGATGTTTATGAGCTGAAGCATAAAATGATTCTCAAATGTAGTTTAATTGAGGCAGCAGTTGACACTGTGACCATGATTACTGCTGCACCATCAGCTGCATTAAATCCATGAATCAAGGTTTGCTTTTCATTGGTCTTTGAGGCAGCATACGGTAGAAAGTATCCTTAAAATGCAACTGTGCTGTAGCTGGAGAAATATGTCGATTTGTCTTCATAGGGACTGAGGGGGGAAAAAGTGCCCAAAGTCCTTAGCAAATAGCAACAGAGCAGTAAAGTGTTTCTTATTACTTTACATTCAAAGGCTCTTTTTTTTCCCTCCAGTGTCTTAAAAGTTATTTGTAAAATAGTCTTTCTCATATGCTCCTTAATATTTTTCTCACTGAATTATTAGCAACAAAAGGAATAGAAGGAAGAGCTGCCATACACAGCAAGAGGGGAAACCAAGGCACTCAATTCATTTGTAAAATGGTAAGGACAATCAATACTGTGGGGAAGTATTTTTTATATGCAGTTATTAACTCATAAGCTACAGTATATCTCATCTCATTTCAACAACAGCTGAGGTCTCCATTTCCCCCTGGAGACCCCTGCAGGTCCCATTATGAGAATCATAAATAATATGTGCTAATGAGATATGAACTGATGATGTTGGAAAAGCTGACATTTTCATCTATCATTCTACATGATGTTTAACAATGGATTACCAGACAGTAATTCCTCTGATATGAGATTAAATAAAATAGCAGACTGTTTCAGCAGGCTAGCTCAAGGAGATGGCAATAAATCTGCTCCATTATTGTATTACCAATCCAGTTTTCACTGCTAAGGATATTATTATTTCATTTAGACTTGTTCATGCATCATAGATTATTTTATTTCAGTCAGTCAATGGGAGAAACTGCAGTATTTTATTCACTGAGCTGCAAAGAACTGGGCTTTGATAGAGTACAGTATACACAGCTCAGTAGGCCTCAAGCAGATAGAAGAAACGCTACCGAGCTCCTATCAGATCAAAAATACATTGCCAAATCCACATTTCAGAAACTAGCATTTTGTTTTCAACCTAATTTACTTTACTTATCTGAAAAGTCTCAACTGAAGGATACTGCCTAAAAAGCTGATCAATTGAAACAGAATTATTGGATCCTCTAAGATGATTTGTACTTCACCTCAGTCCTGTAGTATATTGAGAATTAGATCATTCAGACTATCCTTTGACCTGGCAAATTAGATTGCAAATAACTGTAATACAAATGGTCCCTTTTTTTCCCTGCCTCATGCTCAGGACAGAGGGGGAGAAAAAAAAAGCATACGAAGTTTATTAACAAAACCTACCATAGAAAGTTATTTTCTTTGCTAGCCTGACCTTATGGTCCAGATAAACTCCACCTCTTTGCAACAACATCCAGTACTGTGCACTCCATTCAATACCCCTGTTCTCCCTTTTCTTTCTCCTAGTTATCTTTGGTAACTACTGCCCAGCTAAGACACCCGGATCTGGGGGATCTATTAGAGATGGACAAGTTTTATCTATCTACCACAGTCTGCAAGTCAGTACAGCAGGTGGTCTGTGGCAAGTACATCACTTGCATAACGCGAATGATCCCTGTTACATCTACTTTTCTGTGAGAGAAGAAGAGATTTGAATAATGGTTCCTTCACTCTCCAAACACTAGAAAAGTGACAGCTTTGCAGTGGTAAGTTGTAATCCATTCCTTGCAGAGGGGAATCTCTTCAAACCTGATACCTAAAAGCTGCTTTCCAGGTTGCCCTCCATAGTCCTGACACCTTCCCTCTGCTAATGGGCATATACAAAAGAAAGATACCGATAGGGTAGGACTTTTCTCAAAAGCAAGAGCACAAGATCACTTACACTGCAGTTGTTGAAACTTTGTCCTGAAGTGCAGTGGTTAGATGGAAGAGGAAAAATACATGGAACAGAGTTTATTTCTTTTCTAGTTTTATCACTCAGCTGAGAAATGAAAGGTTCAGCTGAGGTTCAATGGGAAATACGCTCTAGTAATAAGTTTCTCTCTGACTTGTTCTTGTTTCTCAGCCCAGCAGAAAAGGTTATCTCATAGACTGAGACAAGGACATGTTGCAGAATATAACAGTAGAAACATCACCCTAAGTATACATGCAGTGTTGGGCACTTAACACTATGGAAGGCAATATGGGAGTCAGTATGTATAGGTCTTTGGAAGAAAAAAAAATGTTAGTCAAAAAGGCAAAGAGAATTGTACGAATTATTTGGAAAGGAGTGGAACTAAGTCAACACAGCAGTGTAATGACATTTTTGTTTAACACTGCCCATTCAAACAGTTATAGTAGAATTAGAGAACAGACATAGAAAGACAACAGAAATGATAAAAGATATGGAAACACTTGTGTGCAAGAAGTACTAGGGAGGATAAAACTCCTCAGTTTGGAAAAGACTTGTTGAGAGAAATAAGTTATTAAAGATCTAGAATAGCTTTGTTTGTTTGTTTGTTTTTTGTATTTCTCAAAAAAATATAGGGGCACTCAAAGAAATGGTCAAGCAGAAAAATTTCAAAAAGACAAAAAGTTTCATACAAAACAAAATTAGGTTGCAGTATTTACTCATTATTATGTTTTGGAGATCAAAATATAAATGAGATTAAGCCATCCAACGGATAACGTGTCCATCATGTCTTAAACACAAAACAATCCATAAAGCTATTTCTGCAACAGAATGATACTTGAATCTTCAAACATAATGGCTTAGTTTTCTCACAAGAATCATGTTAATGAAGTAACATCTGCAGAATATGGATGAGTTTTGTTTTAAAATACTAACATACAGATAATAAGGTTGTTTTAACATCAGGCTTCCTTATTGATACCTGCCTGTGTTTTCCCAGATACACACAAAAATAATGCCTGAAAGTGCTATATATAACAGAAAAAAATGGTTAAGATATAATATTAACCAATGAAATGATAAAAGTGTAAAGTGTATAACCAGCAGACAGTATAGCATACAAAAACATATCGAAGTTAGGTAGCTGAGTGGTAAAAGCAACACGCCTCCAATTCAGTTAGTAAAAGAACTATTTGTGTAAGTAATTTTTTTCCATGTTTGCTGTTCATTTTGTTTTTCTGAAGTCAAGGAAATGTCAAATATAATAACAAACTTTTAGTTTACTTGTTAAAATACCAGTATGTTAATCAGCAATATCAGTAGTGAAAAGTACTTGAAGTGCCATTTTCAATGTGCAATGTCCCATTTCCTCTAAAAGTTGTAAACAGCTTTTATGAAACTGTTTAAAAATACAAACCTAATTATAGACCGAGTTATTAACTATTCTTGCTAAACTTGTCGCAGTGGGAGGATGAGCTGGGAGGGAGCATGCTATGACACTCCTGAAAGCATCCTCTGCTGGAGATAGTGTATAAGGCTAAATAGATAAAATGTCCTACTCAGCATGGCAATTCTTCTACACCGTATACTTTCTGACCACAGGATTATGGTCCACTCACTGATGTCTGTACATGAATGTACTTACCAAGCCTGCAGAGGCAACAACTACTCTTCTTGCATATATTCCTTCTTGTGTGCACACATGTCCAGAGGTGCCTAGACCCAGAGCTTGAATATGGGGTACTGTTCCTTTCTTGCACGCTTTACCTGAATTTGAATATAACTTCACCAGCCTTGCCAGATTTTGGCCATGTGGCCACATTTTTGATACACTGATGCAGGGTCATAGGATATATGCCTATGGTTGTTATTCAAATGCAATAACATCATGGGATTATCGATAGGCTTTTGAAAAGATATTTGAAGTGGTGTATTTATTTATTTTTTTTTTTAATATAGCTTTGTATTGTAATAGTCAGTGCTAGCATAAGGGTAGGTTAACATTAAAAAAAGTTACACAGCTTTGAAAACCAACAGCTCTTTAACCAGTGGGAAAGATTGATCTCTGTACTCAGTATCTTACTCTAATTGACGGAAGTTGACATTGTGGCTCCTTCTGTGATAACACTATTAACTATTATGAAAAGGTAGTAATAATTTTGATTTAGATTTAAGATTTTACGGGAGTTATAAATCCACAAAATGTCAAGATGTTTACACTTCAGTCAGTCGTATTTCACAAAGCAGTCAATGTCAAGCTGACACTGCAAAATTTCAGGGATTTTCTGTAAAAATTGGTGTAATAGTTTTAGAAGTGGCTATACTAATTTCCAGTATATAGTCCTATTTTAAAGTAAGAATGCTATATTTTCAAAATATGCATTTTGAAATTCAAAAGATTTTTTCTGTATTGTATAAATAGAATTTTCTTTTATTGGCTTTATTTTGGGGAGTAGTTTTTCAACTTCATAAAAGTAAAGACAAGCAAACCAATTGACATGTCTGTAACTGGTTAATACACCATGTATCTTTACTGAATCACCTTTTACCTTATCTGTGATGAAGCCCCCAAAGTATTTAACAAATTGAGTGAAAGACCAGAAGTCCTGCTGTGGGGCACTGAAGCTGTGTCTAAACGGTAAGTCCTGGGGTTGCTCCCTGTGCATCCCAGCATTCCCTGGCTGGGATAAACCTGAGTGACATGACAGGCATCCTCTTGCCTTCCTCCCTGTCCTCCTGGTTTGGAGCCCACGGGAAACCTGAAAGGAAATCTGACTAGTGTGCTGAGACTGTCCCCAAGCTCAGGCAGCAGGAGTGGAGCACCTGGGGAAAGCTGCAGCACTGTGAAGACAGGGAAGAAGAAACATATCACCCCCAGCACAAAAGAGACATGGATCTATTAGAGCTGATCCAGAGGAAGGCCACAAAAATGATCAAAGGGCTGGAATGCCTCTCCTATGAAGAGAGGTTTCAAAATGTTAATAACTAATTAATACGCCAATCGTATCCTGGGTTTCATCAACAGAGGTGTGACCAGCAGGTTGAGGGAGGTGATTCTCCCCCCTCTACTCCGCTCTCATGAGATCCCACGTGGAGTACTGTGTTCAGCTCCGGAGCCTGCAGCATAAGAAAGACATGGACCTTTTATAATCTTTGGCACTCACTCACCACTGGGAAGCAATTTCTGCTATTAGATGACTGACTGAGTTTTAAGGCTAAGCATGTAATAGTATAAATCCTACAATTCAGGACCTGAATTTCCATAATGGGATCTACTATGGCATAGGTGGAGTTTAAAAAAGGTAATGTCATAACTCTTCATGGTGCATCTCAAGCCATACAGCAAAAGTTTCTCTCTTTTTTCACTGAGAACTATCTTCTATTTATAGCATAAAAGTAGGTGATATGTTGATATGTATAAATGTACATAAATTTAATGTACATTTTCATCTGTCATGGCCAGGCCATTCTCCAAGCTAACTGCATATGCAGTTCTGAACAAATTATTCCTTCAATTTTGAGAGTTTTTGTGAAGCCTGGACTAACACAGGCTGTCAAGTTGCAAATCAGAAAATATAGTTATGACACACATATTAGCATATCAAGTAGTGAGATTTTAGTTTCAACCATTCCGAACTGAGCTGGCCAGTGTGCATGGTGTGACTGAAAGCCTGGGTAGCATTTGAATACAGCAATTAGAGTGCAGAATTACAGATGGCATTTGCCTGTGTCTCTAATACCACTGAATTCCAGAATTGCTTTAACATACTGTTGAAAGTATGTGTCTGAAAGAGTGCCACAGAATCCAATTTATTAGGAAGTTGTCACTGGATGCCAAAAAGCTAATATGCATACAATGTGAGGGTGTAAAACAAAATCAAATGACAGAGTTATTGGAGGTTAAAAACAAATCCCTTAATTTCCTAGTAGAATAAATTATTCTGGTGACTACAAGCAATACTTTAGACAACAGAATTATTTGAATACTTAGTTACCTTAAAGGAGGCTGTAGCGAGGTGAGGATTGGTCTATTCTCCCACGCGCCAGGTGATAGGACGAGGGGGAATGGGCTAATGTTGTGCCAGGGGAGGGTTAGGTTGGATATTAGGAAAAACTTCTTTACTGAAAGGGTTGTAAGGCATTGGAACAGGCTGCCCAGGGAAGTCGTTGAGTCACCATCCCTGGAGGTATTCAAAAGATGTTTAGATGTAGAGCTTAGTGATATGGTCTAGTGGAGGACTTGCTAGTGTTCGGTCATAGGTTGGACTAGGTGATCTTGGAGGTCTCTTCCAACCTAAAGGATTCTGTGATTCTGTGATTCTGTATTTTCCTGGTGCTTTAATGACAATTGTATTTACAGGATGCCAAATATTATTTGTTCTTAGGGTTTAAACTATGGATTGAACTCAAGTCATTTAGAAGCCAAGTTTTCTCATGGTTTTAATACAGAATCCATTTTCAAGGAGATTTCACAGTGAGATTCTGAATTGTTTCAGCCCTCCAGTATAGACAAGTACAGGATATTAACTTTAATAGCAAAAACCCTCAGCACTGGAGTTTGCTCAGGAAGAATGTGAGTGCTATACTTACTAACACCAAGAAGTCCTTACTGTTGATATGGGAACTATAGACACTGATGGTGTGAGGGTTCAGAAGCAAACCTTTGGTCTTGTGCAAGCTGTAACAATGCTGCTGCTGCTGCTTTTCCTCAGGGTTTATTCATAGCTGGAATAGAGTTAATTTTCTTTGTAGAGGCTTGTATGATGCTGTGTTTTGGAGTTTTGATGAAAATAATGTTGATAACACACCACTGTTTTTAGCTTTTGCAGAGCAGTGCTTGCATAGAGCCAAGGACTTTTCTACTTCTCATGCTGCTGTGCCAGCAGGGAGGCTGGGGGTGCACAAGGAGCTGGGAGGGGACACAGCCAGGACAGCTGACCCAAACTGGCCAAAGGGATATTCCACACCATATAACATCATGCTCAGCAATAAAAGCTGGGGTAAAGAAGGAGGAAGTGGACGATGTTCGGAGTGATGGCATTTGTCTTCCCAAGAAATCATCATGCATGATGAGTCCTGCTTTCCTGGAAGTGGCCGAACACCTGCCTGCTGATGGGAAGTAGTGAAAAAATTCCTTATTTTGCTTTGCTTGATCGTGGCTTTTGTTTTACCTAGTAAACTGTCCTTATTTGATCCCATGAGTTCTCACTCTTTTACCTTTCCAATTCTATCCCCCATCCCACCTGGGGATAGTGAGCGAGTGGCTGTGCGATACTTTGCTGCCTTCCAGGGATAAACCACAATACTGTATAACGCTTATCAAATCATGGCCTCTCACAGTCCTTTCAAAAACATTCAGTATCAAGATATTTAAGTGCTGAATACAAAAATTGTATTGTGCCACATACCCTTTATATTTTATTGTCTTTAGCCTCTTTTCTTCTGTGTTTATTCCTTCCCTTCCCTTCCCTTCCCTTCCCTTCCCTTCCCTTCCCTTCCCTTCCCGAGAAGACCAGGTCATTTACACTGATGTGGACAGACCAGAGTTTTAAAATGTTTCTCATTAACCCCCCATACTTCTGGTGCTCATAATTCATTACCTTTTGGAGTGTGAAAAGGAATTTCTTCCATTTCCCCAAATCTTTGTGAGCCATATTGTCCTACTGTTGAGATGTGCTTGCAATGTGTCCCTTGCAGCCTCCACCATACCTCTGACTCAATGAACCCCCAACACCTCAATTCAACGAACCCCCATCTCCCCTTTCTGGTTGTTTTCCCCTGCAGCAGCAGTTACAAGGGCAGTTTTCTGTGTTGCAAATTTTGCTGCATCACCTCCTCTAGGTGCTAGCCCCTATGTGCAGAAGTAGCTGCAAGGACTGTGTATCATCTTCTCCAGGCCTTTTACGTTCAACAGCTGAGCCAGTCATGTTGAGAGTGAAGGGCCATTGCTTGCAGCAGCTATTTGTAACTGGAACAGGCACACAAAAATCACCAAACTTTTAAGCAGAGAAAGCTACTAGCATTTGAAGAGCAATAATTTTAAGCTACTGTCTCATTTCTTTCTTACTTTCAGCTGACATTGGTCCACTAGAGTTGTCCTGTTACATAAAGGATTTATTAACTTTGGAAAACGCACTCCTGATGCAAAAATTGACATAGGGTGATCAGACCCTTCACTAAGTAAATGGTTTCTGTGGATGGAGATTAGACTATCACAGCTAATTTTCTCTTTTAAATTAGCAAATTATGCATTTGTTGAATGTCTGTACTAAATAACATTAAATTCTTTAGTTCTTCTGACAAAAGAATTTGTGCTTTAGAAGTAGCAGGCATTACTTAGTATCCAGGCAATAAAGCATAGTGAAATCACAGATATAAAGGAATCCTATCTCCAATTTAAAGCCTATCTTAAAAACAGAAAGAAAAAAATCCAGATTTATTGCATAACCCACAAAAAAAAAGTATTTCTTCACAGCTCAATGATAATTCTTGGTTAGCAGAGCCATCAATACCAGGTTTACAATAAAACATCTGGGGAACACATGCAGAAATAAACATATTCAAACAGAAAGAGAGTAATCTGTAAGCATACCCTGTCCTCCAATCCCATAGCAGTTTGATTTGTAGTATCATTTGATTTCTTGCTTGCTTGTTTTCACACTGCTGAAAGCTGGTGAAGAAGTGCAGAGCTGGGATGTAGGTCAAAGACCAGATTTCTTTCCATGTTGAAAGTATTTTGTAGTTGAAATTGAGTAAAAAAATTGCCAAAAGCAAGATTAAAATTTTTTTATTATGCTAAGAATTTTATATTTTGTTAAGAATGTAATTTATTCAAGTAAACCTGATTAGAGTGTCAAATGTTGTTTGAACCTTGAAAACATTATCAGACTGAAGACATAGGAAATTATTCATTTTGATTTTCTCTACCTTCTTTTTCTTTCTTCGCTTTCTTTCTTTTTAAAAAATCTAGAACAGATCATCAAGGTGAAAATTAGAGTTCCTTATAATAGGGAAAGGTGAAAAATCACAAAATGGTTTAGTCTTTGGATGAGGTGACGGTAATGGCAAAAATACTGTTTTGATCAGATATTAACTAAAACCAATCTCTTTTATTTGTTTAAGTTTGAAAAATAAAAGAGAGGCCTTCTATAATCACCAAAATTTTCTGCAGGATTGCTTAATATGTTCATGTTTTTTAGTCAGATATGTGTAAAGCAACTGTTTGAGGACTGATTCTTTATCGTCCTTTTCTTTTCCTGACAGAACAGTAGCATAAGGGTATGACAGCCAACACATGTATTTGACACTGCTGTAAACTCATGCCTTCCTCTCACAGCTGTTTCTGTAAACACGGGTTAATAGTCGTCCTCCTGTGTCTTGTGCTGAGCAAGCATTGCTTTTCTTGGAGACTGGCCAGCAGCTAATGGGAATGCTGTGTGTGTGTGCATACATGTGCATGGTGCGCTCCCAGCTAGCCCTGGGATGGCAGCTAGTAGCCCTGCACCTTTTCCTTAGGGCATCCATGGAGCTAAGAACTTCTCCTTCTGCCAGGCAAGACTTCATTATACATTTTGAGTGGGCCATACAAGTATCAGAGATACAAGGCATTTGGTAGTGTTATCCTAGTATTAAAGCCAATGCCCTGTAGCTTTTGGACCCAGAAAAGTCTTACTTGCTTGGACTTCCGAAGGGGTAAAAAAAATCCATTTGTTCCCTCTAGTTAACATTGCTGGTTTTCCTTTTGCCCCATTACTGCAACTTTATAGAATTAAATGCTGAAAAAAAAAAAGGCTAATTTAAGAGCAAATCCACCCTAAAAAGTAAAAAATCAATCTCTTTCTTCACACAGAAAGCCCAAAGGAATAAAATACCAGGAATTATGGGTATTTTGCTACTAGTTTTTGACATCTGTTCTGATGAAAAAGATCAATGGTTTCCTCTTGGGCATAAAAGATTGCAAGGTCCGAATAGCCAGAAGTTTGTATGTCTATTTATCTAATGGCAAACAGAAGTCAGCAATGAGCACCTTTTTGTTGATAAGTGACAAGTAGGCCATGGTACCTCAGCACTACCATTGTTTAACTCTTTCTGCAGGTAATTTATAGGAGAAGGCTGAACAAAAGCGTAGAATAATATACTTCCTGCACAGTCAACCCTAATTTGACCCAGGAAGATACAATTAAAATTTTTTTGAAGTCCTAATGAGTAATTGAATAGTTCTGGTGATTAAAACTGTGCCACTAGGTCCAAATACACTGCGTGTTTTACTTGTCATCCTTTGTCTTTGTTTCTTTTCCTCACCTTACTCATTAATTCTTCTCAGAAATTATATGAGAATGCCAAAAATCTATCCATTATTTGGTTGCCACATATAATCAATGAGCAAATCAAGGCACTGTCACTTGTTGGAGCAGTGACTGTGAATGGTCTCACATAGTCTGTAGTCCTTTTTCTTGTACTGGTGACCGAGTGGCTGTGAGAGTACTTTCTGTATCAGCACTGTCATCTATTACAGCAATTATTAATTCAGATGGCTCTGACATTTCCTTTTCAAACATTCAAATCAGTGTGTAGCCAAAAATAACTGCATAAATTCAAGGAGTACTTTCATCCCATGAGGCTCTTGTGTCATCCAAGAATATCAGAATGGAGTGGTCCTAGTCAGGATATTAAAATAATGGGTTCTCATTGAATCCCCAAACACAGCCTGGCACCCAAACATTTAATGAATGTGCACGGCTTAGAGAAGGGATGGAGCTATACAATTCTATCTATAGTGGCTCTGCCTGGAAAAATCACAATTCTAAAAATAATATTTGACATGATTTCACTGGTAAACAAGAAATAGGCATAAGTCAGACTTCTTTTACTGAATTTATTTTAAACGTATACCATATTTATTTTACCCCTCTCTGGCAATAAAAAGTTCCATTACAGAAAAAAAAAATCCTTTCTCCTCTTAGACGCAAATTATAATTACTTGCGACATGGATATTAGGGCCTGTGCACATTTTATGTACTTCAAAAAAGAGCCAGAAGGGAACATTCATTGATAAATCAAATTCCCTTGATGAATCTAGAAAACACTGGCATCCATAAACAGTGAAATTCTCATTATCACTTCCAGTAAGATAATATGCTGTATCTGAACAAGTGAAGTCATTCATTGTGTACGTTACCCTCACAATGAGGGTGGATGCAGATGGAAGTGCCTCAGTTTGAGATCAGAGCCATGCAAGTACTGAAATTGCTTACCTTGCATATTTTATCTGTTTGATCTCTTAAGCTGTTTGACCTCTCATTTTGTTCTGTGGTGGGAACCTCTTTCTTTCTGTTACCCTAGTAATCATCATTTTCTGATTTGAATAACAACATCAGTTCAGCATTGTGAAGAGTTGCATGCGACTGTTCACTTGTGCATTGCAAACTCTTCTCCTACAAGTCACACCAAAGGGTAATAATTAGTCTGTTTTAGTCAACTCTAGGAATATGTCACCAAACCCAGAGAAACGTAAAAGAGCAAATAGATGACAATCTAGCCTTTAGCTCATTTTTATGGAGATGGAAGTGGACCAGTGCAAAGGTCAGATTCAGGGTCAAGATGGAAGTCACTGAAGAAGCTCCTGTGGGGCTGGTTCTTCCTTCAGGTTCATTCAGTCTAGCTAGCCAGGTATATACAGTCCTTCAGCATCTGGTCCTACCAGCCTTTTCACATTGCAATCAACAGACAAGCACAAACAAATTTATTGCTGAGATAATTTCAGAGATATGCTACGAAAGGCACAACATAAGTACAGAGTTAAACTGAAAAAAAAAAAAAAAAAAAGAAAAAAACCTTGGCTATAAAAATATTAACTGCTTTTTCTAGACAATCACTGTGTTAAATTAATGGCCACTTATTAAGATTTGTTTATACATCAAAGAGTAATTTATTATCTCGTGAGGTCAGTCTTTTAACTATTATCTGTTTTAACTTTATATATCTTTCATAAATAGATTTGTAGGTGTTTAATTTTGTCCAGCAACTTGAGATGGTACAAATTAATTGCAGACTGCTAATCCAGTAGTGGTTTGAGCTGGGATTTTTTTGCACTACTTGTTTTATTACATTAATCGTCAAATCCTACTGCTACCAAAATTAATAGGAAAATCTCCCACTGATTTCCATGAATTCAGGTTGTAGCCCAAATTGTAAATAGTAGCTACTCAATTTTCCTCTAAATAAGGCAATGTAGAGAATGGTACAACAACTTACCAACAAAAAACCTCATTCACCAAAAAAAAAAAAAAAGAGACCCTCAGTGTGTATATATTATATCGTCAAATTCTTACTTCTAGTAATAATACATTCAGGCTGTTTTTCTTAACTAAAATACAGGGAAAATGAGTTATTCAAAATTATATGGTTTAATCTAGTCAAGTTCATGCTTCACTGTGTGAAAATAAGTGTTTAAAGCAATGCATACTGTATTAAAATGAGAAGGTAAGCCATAAAAAAGGTATATAATTTGAAGTTGAAAGCTAGTATTGCTGCACAATTTAGTCTGATAAATTCAATAATTGTAACGCTGCTTAACAGTGCTGTTATAATTAATAATCTATTGATATTTCCAAACTTTGTTGGAAGTTTAGTATATGCAGGTGTATTTTCAAAGCAAAGATATTCATCAAATTTTTAAAGTAGTTTAAATCTGTCATTTATTATCAGATGGAGGAAGTTTCTGAGATTTTGAGCAATTTTTCAGTCATTGTTATTTTTCTTCTCTTCTTATTCTTCACCTGACTCTGCATTACAGAAATTTCTATGTATAAGTATCCAAGGAAATAAGGAATGACTTAAGGATTTTAAAGGCTCAGGAGCAGACCGTCCCCACCTGCCCAAAGATGAGCCAGTGTGGAAGAAGACCGGCCTGGCTGAACAGAGAGCTGTGGCTAGAGCTCAGGAAGAAAAAGAGAGTTTATGACCTTTGGAAGAAGGGGCAGGCCACTCAGGAGGACTATAAAGGTGCTGCGAGGCTGTGCAGGGACAAAATTAGAAAGGCCAAAGCTCAGCTGGAGACAACAAAAAGACAACAGAAAATGTTTTTATAAATACATAAACAAGAAAAGGAGGACTAAGGAGAATCTCCATCCTTTACTGGATGCGGGGGGAAACTTAGTGACAAGAGATGAGGAAAAGGCTGAGGCATTTAATGTCTTTTTTACCTCAATCTTTAGCAGCAAGACCAGTTGGTCTCCGTGTACCCAGCCCCCTGGGCTGGTGGAAGGGGATGGGGAGCAGAATGTGGCCCTCATAATCCATGAGGAAATGGTTGGCGACCTGCTACAACACTCAGATGTATTCAAGTCTATGGGGCCGGATGGGATCCACCCAAGGGTGCTGAGAGAACTGGCGGAAGTGCTGACCAAGCCACTTTCTATCATTTATCAGCAGTCCTGGCAATCAAGAGAGGTCCCAGTCGACTGGCAGCTAGCAAACGTGATAGCCCATCTACAAGAAGGGCCGGAGGGAGGACCTGGGAAACTACACGCCTGTCAGTCTGAATTCGGTGCAGGGGAAGCTCATGGAGCAGATTATCTTGAGTGTCATCACGCGGCACTTGCAGGGCAACCAGGTGATCAGGCCCAGTCAGCATGGGTTTATGAAAGGCAGGTCCTGCTTGACGAACCTGATCTCCTTCTATGACCAAGTGACGCGCTTAGTGGACGAGGGAAAGGCTGTGGATGTGGTCTACCTTGACTTCAGTAAGGCTTTTGACACCGTTTCCCACAGCATTCTCCTGGAGAAACTGGCTGCTCATGGCATGGACTGGCGTATACTTTGTTGGGTTAGAAACTGTCTGGGTGGCCGGGCCCAAAGTGTCGTGGTTAATGGAGTTAAATCCAGCTGGAGGCCAGTCACTAGTAGTGTCCCCCAGGGCTCAGTATTAGGGCCACTTCTCTTCAATAACTTTATCAACGATCTGGATGAAGGGATTGAGTGCATCCTCAGTAAGTTTGCAGACAACACCAAGTTGGGTGCATGTGTTGATCTGCTCGAGGGTAGGAAGGCTCTGCAGGAAGATCTGGACAGGCTGNCCCCTTGTACTCAGCTCTGGTGAGGCCGCACCTCGAGTCCTGTGTTCAGTTTTGGGCCCCTCACTACAGGAAGGACATCGAGGTGCTGGAGCATGTCCCAAGAAGGGCAATGAAGCTGGTGAGGGGTCTGGAGAACAAGTCTTAAGAGGAGTGGCTGAGAGAGCTCTGGTTGTTTAGCCTGGAGAAGAGGAGGCTCAGGGACATCCTTATCATTCTCTACAGGTACCTTAAAGGAGGCTGTTGTGAGGTGGGGATTGGTCTCTTCTCCCACGTGCCTGGTGACAGGATGAGGGGGAATAGACTTAAGTTGTGCCAGGGGAGGTTTAGTTGAGATATTAGGAAAAACTTCTTCACTGAAAGGGTTGTGAGACATTGGAACAGGCTGCCTAGGGAAGTCGTTGAGTCACCATCCCTGGAGGTATTCAAAAGACGTGTAGATGTAGAGCTTAGTGACATGGTTTCATGGAGGACTTGGTAGTGTTAGGTTGTAGGTTGGACTAGGTGATCTTGGAGGTCTTTTCCAACCTAAATGGTTCTGTGATTCTGCTCTGTGACTTTGTATGCATTTCCCCTGCTACTCATACTGTGTGTGATCATCAGGCATTCCATTTTCTAGTTTCAGGTCTATGACAAATGCGTACTTTTTGGACAACTTTTTTTTTTTTTTTTTCCCTACAAATGCTTATTTCTATTTTTCTGTACATGCACCAGTTCATATGAAGAACTTCCTGTTTATGGCCCAGGTACAATAGGCTACTTGTCATTTTTCTTCAGAGATGATATTATTTGCTGTTACTTAAAACACTTAAATGACAAAGTTCAGTTGTTTCAAATGGTGGTGTTTTATAGGTGTTTCCTAAAACTAAGACTTAACATGTACTCTGCAGGAAGCAAGTATTCTGTTCTGTCTTTTATACGTTCAAACACTGTCCTCATTTAGGTGTATCTGAGCTCCCTCCAGTAGTGCATTAAGCAATCTGACTTAACATCTATTACATGTGGTTCAGCCGCTCTCTCATCTCCACCCCAGGGAGAGAACTGTGTGCCTAGTGGCGTGTTTTGTTTTTATTTTTATTTTAAATGTCCAAGGGAAGTGGGTAGTGTTAATGGCATCAGACATCCATTTCCTTGCAATTAGCTGTCTGTGTTGTCACAATGCTCCTGCTGCCTTCAAATGCTGTGGGCAAAGAAAGAGAGAGAGAAAGGGAGCATGTTCATCAAATTTCATTCCAGTCCAGTTTCAAAACCTTTATTTTTCATTTTTAATTTAGAGATCTACTCTGAAGCTACACATTATTTTTGGGGGTAAACCTTTATATCCCAAAAAAGCTGATTCATGTTGCCCGTGATATTTTGCAATTTCATTTTGAATTACTTTGGATTTATAAAAAAAAAAAAAAAGAAGAATAACATTCATATTTTCAGTGGCTTACATTTATATTTAAAACAGCATTTTTGTGAGGCAGGAGAAAACTATGACTCCTGAAATTTTCTTTTGGAGACCATGTGTAGTCCAACACATGGTTTTATAAAAGGGTCTAGTTAGGAGAGCAGCATCTCATAGATGATTGAGCCACAGCCATTTTAGAGTCAAAGGAAAGAGTTATGCACATGCAATGTGATTTAGCTCAGGCACACACACTTTTTCCACTCAGTCTGGTGGGTTTCAGTTACCTCTTTATGCTTCCTTCTTTCAGTAATGCTTTTGTCTGTAGTATAATTAAGTAAAGACTGTTGCTTGAAAAAAATAATTTCTGTACGATATTCTTTTTGCATTTACTTCAATGTGCATTTTTACATTCTGCACTTGTAAGTCTGGTCTTTGTCAGAGCATGTGTCTCAACTAGGCACAAAAAGTTTAACCTGCTGAGTTGCCAGGAAGTCTCAGCAATGTACCAGTCTATGGTCTCATTCTTCTAGGTACAGGCTGCTGCGTAATACCTACTGAGGGCTCTCAGTTGGCAAAGAGCTGAGATGTGTAGAGAGCACACCTCAACAGTCTGGCAGTTTCTAAAAGGATTAACACCTTTGCAGTATTTCTCAGTATTTCTGCAAGGTTATCTTCTTCTTCTTCTTTTTTTTTTTTTCTTTATTATGAGGAAGTCCTTTATAAAAACCACTCTGCACAAAAATGTAGCTATTATAATTGTACACAAGAACTGGGGGTGCAGCATATAATGATAGATATTTTTCATCACGGATGAGCTGCAATCATCACAGTATGCACTTCCTCTCAGCCATGCAGCACAAGGAAGCTCACTGTGTAAATTCTGAGATGTTATATTAAAATGAAAAATTTAGAGATGTATCAGTCGATGCAAAATAAATTAAAAGTATGCTGAGTTAACAAAGGAGCAACTCACAGCTCTTGTAAGTGTGACATGCTTTCAAAGAAAGCTGCCACCAAACAACCTTTCAGCCAGGAATTTAAATGTAGATTTATAGTAGTGTTGTCAACAAAGGTTGTGTTTAAACTGGGGCTCTGATTACATCTGAGTTTCTGGGTCTCCCTGTCCCTTCCAGCTGCATCCCAAGCTCATATTCAGGAGACTGCAAGTGTGAAGCACCCACTTGCTTGTGGCCTCTTTGAAGAAGATTTCAGATGTAAGGGTGAGAGAAGAGCTGTCATGTCTTTTCTGACCCGTCTCTTGTGACCAGGCAGCGCAGGGATCCAAATGCCTCAGCCTCCCAGGCCTGCTCTGTTTAAACATGGCCAGAGGTGCTTGTCAGCTCTATATGTTTTCTGAAGATGTTCTGTGACATTCCCTTCCATTACTCTGTTTAAAGGTCCCACTCTGGCTCCCTAATTCCTGGTGCCACATGTTTCAGAGGTTAGGAACAGAGTGCTGGTTTTCCTTCTCATAAGTGAAATGACAGTGAAAGCAGGGATTTCTGCTTCTTGGACAGGGGCGTAAAAGCCAGGAAAGATTTGATACAGATCCCTTTAAACTGAGTTACTCTCTGTTTCTGGAGTGCTTCTGGGCATTTTGTATTTTGGTAAATATCATATGCAGGCCTCAGGACATTAAGAGACAGTGTTGAGGGGTAAGATTAAAAAGATTAATCTTCCTACCCTTAAGGTGCCCACTACAGATGACTGATATACCAAGGAAGTATAGCAGTTCAAAGTGTACTAATGAATCCCAAAGTATGTGGCACCAATAAAACTGTATTATTACGGCAATCCTACTGCCTTGCTCCAGTCCATAGCGCTGTGTGTGGCCTGGTCCTGTCTGAACTGCTCAGTTTCTGCCTCTGTACATCCACCAGTCTTTCTTCTGAAAGGGGGTAGCACAGATCAGGTTGCTTCTCCCTTCCAGCACTAGGAGATAGGACTCTTCCTGTTTCACCAGGAGGTATCTCTCCCTCTTCCACCTGTAAAAAGCTGAAGGACAACAACTGTGCTACCACCTTGGGGTCCTAGCACATTATGCTGGAAATGTTGGTTGGTCTGGGGGGATTAAGAAGGAATGTTGGTGCACTGTTTCTGCCCTGGTTTGGACCTTGGCTCACTAGCTGAGGTGTGACTTGCTATGAAGTTGCAGATTTCAGAAAGATCAGGTTACCTCCCTGACCACTTGCTCTAGAGACTACCAACATCACCATTTCTGTTTGGGGCGGGGGGAGGAGCTGCTTCAGTATTTTGAAAGGTTAAAATAGTTGCTAGTGCCTGTGCCTCCAAACACACATGGAGATTTAGACACCATGGGAAGGCAGTCCAACAAACCCAGCATTCTTTGAGGAGGGGGTAAACTAATAGGAAATATCAAGAAAACTTAGAGCTTCCTCTTCATGAGATGTAGGTCTAAAATTCCTCTCATTTACCAGAATTCTTCCCTGAAGGTAGGCATCTATCCCAATTCTCCTAAAAGCAATAAGGGCACTTGTTTTCTTCTCACCACAGCAGGAAGAAAGACAGTGGTAGTAACCCACAGCAAGATTTTAAAGCATTCTTCATGGCAGGGAACACCAGATTTTGATTCCTTCCTCTGGAATTAAAAAAAAAAAAAAAAAAAAAAAAAGCCTTGGCTGCCCAGAAAAGTTGCCTAAATCCTGCTACTTAGGTCACAAGCTATTCCTGAAATCTATTCAAGATTCACCAGATCAGTAAAGGAGAGCAAAAAGTAGTGTGATATCATTGCTTCACACAGCTCCCTTTCACTGAATGGGAGAGCAGTTTGTGAACCTCACTCTGATAATTTTTGATGCATTAATTATCCAGTGAATGCCTCATATAAAATGCATAAACAGGCCAGAAAGCAAGTTAAGAACCTAAGTCCTCCTTTGCCCGATCAATGAACATATGTTTCTTTTCCTTTCTTCTTTTTTCCTAATATTCATATGTTATATTCTGTACAGCAAAATACATTCAGCAGAAAGGATGGCTGGTGCCTATACCTACAGGTTGGTATTTAGAATGCAAAATATGGATGTGAGGGTTGGTGATTTTGAACCACGCAAAGAAGGATTTCATATGCTGGGTTATTGCTCCAGCCACTGTTTTACAGCGTCCAGTTCTGGGCTCCCCAGTACAAGAGGGACATGGAGCTCCTGGAGCGGGTCAAGCGGAGGGCTACCAAGATGATTAGGGGACTGGAGCATCTCTCATATGAGGAGAAGCTGAGAGAGCTGGGCCTGTTTAGCTTGGAGAAGAGCACTGAGAGGGGATCATATCAATGTGTACAAATATCTGAAGGGAGGGTGCCAAGAGGATGGGGCTGGACTCTTTTCAGTGGTGTCCAGCAACAGGACAAGAGGCAACGGGCACAAACTGAAACACAGGAAGTTCCGGCTGAATATGAGAAAACATTTCTTTACTGTGAGGGTGACAGAGTACTGGAACAGGTTGCCCAGAGAGGCTGTGGAGTCTCCTTCTCTGGAGATACTCAAAACCCACCTGGATGCGATCCTGTGCAATGTGCTCTAGGTGACCCTGCTTGGCAGGGGGGTTAGATTAGATGATCTCCAAAGGTCCCTGCAAACCTCAACCATTCTGTGATTCTGTGGACAGAAGGGCATGTCCTTTTGTGTTATTTTAGAAGAAAAAAACAACTGTCAGTTGTATTTTGGGCAGTCTGAACTTGGTGAATGTTAGTCATGCTCTGGGAATACCTACCAAACAAACCTATCAGCAAAGAGGGCAGAGGAACACCTCTTTTTCAGATCCTGTCTGGTCTTTGATCCTGTACATATGAAATCCCTCATTTAACTTTTAAGTCCTGTTATGGAAATTGATATGACATTATGGTAACAAGCAGTGTGAACTAATAACTTTGGAGTGAGATAGTTTGTGCTGAGGACTTCATGTCTGTACTATATACATCTGATGAATTTTTGCTATGGACACAGTCCTATAGGCTGAATTTCTATTTGCATTTCAAGTGCATCAGGTGCCCTTCTAGAGCACATCTTGCAGCTTAGTTTCATCTGAAAGAGGCTTTGTTCATATGTTCAGGGAGTGCTCCGGGATGCAGGTAGAAGCATGGTGAGGTGGGCAGTCAGGAGATCTGGCTCAATAACACAGTCCTCATCCAAACTCAAACCTGGATGCACTCTGCCTGAGTACATATGCGAACTGGTAAACTTTTCGGAAGTGCTTAACCAGGGTAAGCATATAAACTCAAATTCCAATGGCAGTCACACAGCTAGTATTGTGTAGGTATTTCTTTAAGCACAGGGGTATTTTTGGAAAGTCAGGCCATAATTTCCTACATGTAATTTGTGGTGGAACCAGATTTTGAACTCAATTCAAGTCTTAATCCAATTTCTGAATTTAGCCACAAGAATATCCTTACTTGCTTATTTTTCAATCTTGAACCTTACAACCTAACTTTCAGCATATGTTCTAGAAGTCTTTTTTGTTTATCTTGCCTTTTGTCTTTATTTTTATTCTTATTTCCAGTGAAACTTTTTCATTTTGCATTTTGTCGTTCCGTGGTTAAAGTAATTCTTTAAAAAAGACAAAGCACTACACAATATAGTTCTGATTTTTTTCCTAGTTCCTCTTGAGAGATTTCTCAGCTGAATTTTATGATAATGACTCCCTCCTTTTTAGACAATGCGGTCTTTAGTAGTTCTTAAATTTTCTAATGCAGAATGGGAGAACTAGACTTACAGATGAGAAGAAGCTTGCAGCTGAAGTTGCAATTTCATAATGAGTTTTTTAGCAACTAGTTGCTTTCTTCAAAGACCACCAAAGAAGGTGAAGAACCTTTTCCTGATATCCAGTCTGAACCTCCCTGGTTGCAGCTTCATGACATTTCCTCGGGCCCTATTACTGGTCACCAGAGAGATCAACACCTGCCCCTCTGCTCCCCTTGTGAGGAAACTGTAGGCTGCCATGAGGCCTCCCCTCAGTCTCTTCTCCTCTAGGCTGAACAAACCAAGTGACCTCAGCTGCTCCTCATACATTTTGCCCTCTAGACCCTTCAACATCTTTGTAGCCCTCCTTTGGACACTCTAATAGTTTTATGTCCTTTTTATACTGTGGTGCCCAAAACTGCACCCAGTACTCAAGGTGAGGCCGCACCAGCGCAGAGCAGAGCGGGACAGTCACTTCCCTCGACCGGCTAGCAGTGCTGTACTTGATGCACCCCAGGATATGGCTGGCCCTCCTGGCTGCCAGGGCACACTGCTGGCTCACATTCAACTTTCTGTTGACCAAAAGCCCCAGACCCCTTTATGTGGGGCTTCTCTCCAGCCTCTTGTCCCCCAGTCTGTACGTACAGTCAGGGTTGCCCCTTCCCAGGTTCCCTGTTTAGCAGGTAACTGCATTTTATATGACTTTTTCCTACTTAATTCTGTTTTTATCATAAAGTTCGTAGCAGGAACATGGGCCTAGATCCCTTGGCATACTTGATCATAAATACACTGAGTGTTGTAAATGGGCTTTGATAGACTGAGAATTACTTTGATTCAAGACCTCATAGAAGTGATTAAAGGTACCCAGCAGCTTCTTGTTGTGGAAGAACAAACCAGAAGAAATTTCTTGAGTGAAAAAAGAGGTAACAGAAGATGGGTTGTTCTAGCCTTAATGAGGCACAGCCCCACCTGCCATCTGTGAGAGACTTGGCTGGGTGAGACTGCCAGGACTGACGCCACTTGGTACAAAGAGGTGGTGTTCCAAAGCAGCAGAGTTGGTGTACAGGCACGTTTTCTAAACATCATAAATATGGATTTGAAATATCCATCACCTTATAAAAAGATGGCTGACTTTTAACAAAGCTTTCTGCATACAGATTGAGATTAATTAAAATGCTTAAAGGATTCTCAAGGAATCCATCATTAACCGAATCTAATGAAACAACTATTTTGCTAATCATTTTGGCATTGCTTGGAAATAGTCTAATAATCTTACATTTACGGCAGTGACTCTTTGCATAGTTTTTATTACTAGTATTGAAACCATTATTATTATAAAAGACATTTATAATTAACACTTTATGACAGAATGATTTAAGAGAATAATATTCATTGTAGCTAAGCAGCTGTGAAAACAAATAAAATGGTAATGCTAATTAATTTATTGCATTAATGCAATTAATGTGAATTCAAAGAGCTGACAGAAAATAATATGTTAGTAACTAACAGCAGATTTTTCAAAGAACTGGGACACATTTTAGGCTTTCAAAACTGTATTTGTCTCAAGAGCACTAAAAAACATTAAAAAAATAACCACTTTATTGATGTACATCTTCAATGTTCATTATAATAAAGAGCAATCTTTCTAAATAATACTCCAGGATAACCTTTTGACCTCTAATCAGTGCACAGAAATCTTTATAGTTGGTAAATATATTAGAAAGACTAAAATAAACAAGGCTATTGTTCTACCCTCAGAATATATACCTCATTTAGAGCTCTGTCTGAATGGAATATATTTTTTCTCTCTCTGACCAGCTTTAGCCATGCAGATATGGTTAGTAGAGTCTCATTTTGCATTCTCTGTTTGAAAATAAGTCTCCAAATGACAGCCAGTTTTCAGGTAATCTTTCTTAGGGTTTTCTGTTTTTGTTGCAAGAATCCTTGCTAAAAAATTCTGAATTAATATGCTACTAACATTCATGTACTTTCCAGCAGGATAGCTTGGTTATCTAGGTAGCAGTAGTAGTCTGTTCCTATTTTATTTGAATGTTATGGTCATTAAGGACTCTGAACATGTCGTTAGTGTAAAATTAGGTCAGGTTTTTGCTTTCATGTTGCTCCTAACTTGGCCACGAACACAATTTTTCTCCCTTTTAAGCCTTTCTTCATCTTAGACATTTAAGTACTGATGGTCCTTCAGTGCCTCCCTACTGCTCTGCCAGCATCGCGAGAAGCTCAGACAGAACTTCCAGTTATTAGGGAAAAACATCACACAGAGAATTAGTTTACTCACAATGCCAAAAATCACAGGAGAAGCTAATGGTGTCAGTGAGGGCAGCAGTGCTGGGGACCCACCAACTCTAGCCTGCTCTTGTAAGGTGGTTGCTAGTGCCTTGCATGGGGTGACACAGCTGCTGAGGTACTTGAGGAAATTCCCAGGAAAAGTTAAAGCCTTTTGTGTTAGTTCAGCTGGAGCATGAGGGGTCAGGGTATG
>VXAA01004712.1:59686-77186 GCA_013399115.1 Anseranas semipalmata
CTTTTCCCTTGGCATTTTTTTTTTTTTGAAAGATGTTTTGTAAAGGCCACGTGCTCTGTCCTGGTGCTGTAATGTGCTTTCCACAGAGCACTGGGGGAATTTTTAAGTGCTAGAGTCACAACAAATGACTTCTAGTCCATTTTACCATCAATGAAAAAACAAGGTGAACTGATGATGTGCTTTTTCATTTGTCATTATTATTCTTCATTTGCCACTTGCAGCCTTAACCAGACAGGTATAGTTTAGAGGAAACTTGAGAGCCAGTGAATAGGATGCAGTTTCTTTCATCACATGCCTCAAGAAGGCATAAGATTAAAGCCTAAATAAACTGACCCCCAGAGAATATGTGGGTTTCTGGTATTAGGTAAAAACAAAAGATCAGCCAGGATGATATAAACCAGACTCATTTCTTCTTGTGGGCTCTTCTATCTTCTGTTGGTAAGTCACTCCTCCATATTCAAGTCAACTTGTTCCTTAAAAAGTGTCTTTAAAAATAAAAACAATGAACACCTTCATTAGTATGTTCAAGATTGTATCATCTGTAAATTTGAATGTAAATGTTGTTTGGTCTTGAGGTATACCTCTAAAGGAGTCTTTGCAGCAAGTGCCATGCTCACTCGGACTGTAACTGTTAATGCTAGATGAAGAGTGAAGGGTGCTTTGTTTTGGGGACTGGTTGAAAAGCTCCCTTAACCAATTTTGGATGATAGCATTGGTGCTTTACTGATATATTCTTAGCAATTTCTTTCCAAGTTCTGGGCTGGCAATGAGATGACATACTTAAAATGCAACTTGATAATTGTCTGCATTTCTGTCTGATTCCTTGCAGCAGTAACACAGGCACTGTGGTCTTTTCCTTCCCTCTGCACTGCCTAGCTGTGAGCTGGCTTTAGCTCACTCACTGCCCAAAGGTTTATGGCACTCCAAGTATCTGGTATTTGAAGTATTGTGAGATATTGCTTGCCTTGCATCTCCAGCTCAGTTTTTCTATCTGGAAGGGTATGGACATTTGGATTAATGTTTAAACTTCCTATTGATTCTGGAAGTAACTTCTGATGACCAGGACTTGCAAACATTCTTATGGCTGCAATCTTGTAACATACTAAAATTAACACACTAACTGTGAATATCACATGTAAGGCATCATACTGTATAAATTCAAGGGACTATTTTGCAATGAAATGCATTGCTATCCAATGACTTCATATAGGTCATTTTTTTGATATCAGCTGATGCTACTGCACAAAACAGATTCTGTGTAAGTTCCTCCATGGAGTTAATTGAATATGCTGTGCATCATAAAATATTTTGACAATAAAACTCTGCTAATAAACCAAATAAGCACAGTTGGAGATAACTTCTGATGATATTAAAATCAGAAATAAAAAATACATCCAAAAGATATCTTTATATTTTAGTTTCAAATGCTTTAGGCCAAATGGGCCAAGTTCTGATGTCACTCTACATATTTATGAGCATCACCAATTCTGTCCTGATAAAATAAAAATTGATATTTTTATTCTATTAATGTTAGATTTTATCAAGAGCAGTTCAGTAATTTTAAAAAATGTTTTCTGTTACAAATGGCATGCTATCACAATCTGTTCCATTAAGAGTTATTCTCAAATATTCTAATTTTTGCAATTTCCTAGGGTTCTGTACTGAGTCTTATTTTAGGCCACAATGCTGAAGAAAAAATATTCTGTATCAGAGTTAACCTTCAGAAGTAACAGACGATTAAAACCACTGGGGTTTGAGCAATTGATATTATTTTGCTCTGTATGACTACACTGCACCAAGACCACAGCGGTGGTCCAGGGATCACAAAAACAACAACAACAACAACAACAGTAACAAAAAACACCACCAACAAAACAAAACAAAACAAACAAACAAAAACAATTTCCAATGACCAGAACTTTTTCTTTGGTGTATCTACTAGCAAGTTATGTCCACACTTTGTTCTTGTACTGTTTTCTTTTTCTTTTTTTTTTTCTTCCTGTCTCTGTATTACATGAATTGTCCTTATCTTCTGGCTGTTTATTGTTTAACTCAGATATAGGCATCAATGTTCACAGTGCTTGGAGTCAGCACCACAGAGAAAGTCTGTTATGGGATGATTGGATATTCAGCTAGCTGGTACAAAAACCAAAAACCCTGAAGTTTTGAACTCTTTCTTTGATGCTGAGTCTCTCTCTGTTCTCAGCAAGAGAGATTCATTTATCCCAGGCATTCACCTCTGTCCCTCCCCTGCCATTTGTGGCAAGGTGGAAGCAAATGTCTAGCATACACATTCTTTCCCCAGCTGGATTCAGGTATAAAACTTTTTGACAAGGAATAGCAGTAAAGGGACCAAAGCTAGCTCTGAAGATGAACTTAAGGCCCTTGAAATCTGTAGCATGCCAAGATAGCTTTATATTTTTTTTTTGTTTTAATTTAAACTAAAAAAAAAAACATAGAAGGATGGGCTGCTGAGATCATCTGTCACACCATCTGTGGTTGCCTAGTAGAATTACTCCAGCCTTGAGCTGGAGAAGCTCCCATTTTCAGCTGAACTGCAGTTGGGGGTTTTATTAATACATCTCTCATTTATATAGCACCTTTCACTCTCAAGGATCCCAAAGTACTTGTTAAAGGATAAAGCTGAGGACCAAAACCTGTTGGAGGAGGAGCAGAAGTGGGAAAATTCTCTCCCTCCTGACCAGTGGTTTCAAAACTTTTCACCAAAGCTTTTATTGCTGAATTTGTTATTCTCTTTTATTCCTCAGAGCATGGCTCAATGGGAGGTTGTGACCTTCAGGGCCTTATGCAGCCATGAGCTGATTTGTTCATGCAGAGACAATTGCATAAATGCTTGTTTTATTTCTATTGTATGTATGACTGACACAATTTGTAAGAATCTGTTTTCAAGCTCTATTCATACATATATATATAGAGAGAGAGTACAGAAAATAACAAGAGGAAGAACAACTGTGATCAGCTGGCATTCAGGAAAATTAAAAAAACAGAGACATAAAACATGTGGAGTAATCAGTAGTTTTCAGTCAAATGGCATTTAAATGCTGCACTGATGCATAACCTGCCCTACTGTTCTGCGAGGTGGGAGGGCAGGTGATATGTCAGCTGTGCTCTGCCACGTAACTACAGTAGAAGGGCTGAGTTAATGACAGACACAAGAGTTTGGATGAATGTTAACATGCTGCTATTTCCACACCGAGATGAAGTAACAGGGCCTGGATTTATCATTAAAAGAGACCCAAGAGGCTCTCACTGAGCCAGCTGCTAGGGCCCTAAAACATATGTCGCATCCTTCAGCTGTTCATCAATACAAAAGGTTTCCATCTCAAAGCACTTGACCTTGTTAGCCTCAGCAGTGTCAGTGATATTTTCAACAGGGTGACAACAGATCAAGTATGAAGAAGAGTATCTCTTAAGGAGAGTGTGTGCAGTCTGTGGCAAAACCACAACAGAAATGTAGCCTGTGGATAATGGCTGCTATTTCTGATATTCATGATTTGTAAAGTGGGTGGCCTGCTGCTGTTTTACAGAGCATTAGTAGACAATGGAAAAAGAAATAGAAAGAAAATAAAAATATGTCAGTGTCAAATAAATTAACTTCCCAGATTCTGAAATTTCCAAGCCTTCCCGCCCCCGCATTAATCCTTGTATTTTTACTAACTTCAAGTGAAGTTCTGCTTGACTAAAGGCTGAGTGGGGAGTTCTGAAACCAGAGAGAATAATTGCAAAAATTACAGCAGCGGTATTACCCTGACATTTGCAGGTAGTATTAACATGATAGTGCTACTGTGAGAATGCTTTAGCAGATTTGATACTGCTGCATAGCACTTAGGATGGATAGTGCATCCTCTGAGATGTACATGGGTTAATTCTAGTAGCCACTTTACCCAGAAACACCGTGAAGTGTTGCTAATCAAATTTTTCCTCAGTGGAAGAAGTCACCATTTTCCTCCACATCTGTCTGTTTAGTAGTTAAGGCCCTTCCCATCAGGATTTTGTGAAGATAGTTTGCATGTATTTAATGTGTCTGTGTGAAGGTGTATCTTTATATTTTCTCCCTCTGAAATAAAAATGCTATATTTGTTTTCTAGTCTCATTCCCTACTCATACAGACTCATATAACACTAACCTTTAAAAATATCCAGATGAAACCCTCGACGTTTTACACATCTGCCCTGGAAGGAGGGAGGCAGACAAAGGACAGAGAGTGTGAGAAGAAAAAAAAACATGACAGATGTTAGTTAGGTTGCTTAATGCTGTGCCAGAAGGCACTCAGTTGCTGTGATGCTGAGCACAGTCTAAAACCTGCACTGCATATCATATAATTGAGCTGGACCTTCAAAATTATAAGCTTTTATTAAAAATCATGCGACTGTAAAAAATAACTGTTCAGGTGGTTGTTTTTGATTGTCTTTTTGTTATGGTCTTTTGGGATTGCATTCTTTACCATCGAAATGATGCAAGGTCAGGTGGTTTTCCCAGAACCTGGAAAAGGAGCTACATGTAATCGTGTGCCCTAAACCCCCCACAGGGACTATGGGGCACAGGCAGCTGCCCTGTTCAGCGCTGAGGTAGGGCCTGGTTATTGAAGAAAGTGCAGAGCTGCCGGGAGGAGGGGTCTTGGCCGGGAAATCTCCTAGTCACAAGAAGTGAGCTGTAGTGGTGGTTGTGCTGAGATGCATTGCTAAAGGTTAGGGGGGCAAGTGATGAATTGTCCTGAGGAAGGGACCTGAGGAGCTTCCAGGCTGGGTTTTTAGGGCCTGGAGACTCTATGGTGGGAGTCTCAGGTGAAGCATCCCTTGCCTGCTTGGCCCTGCCTGCTCTGGCAGGTATGCTGCAAATGCCAGTGGGCTGGATGTGGGCCAGGGCAAGGTGCAGGAATGCACCCATGGACAATTGCTGTGCCGACTGTGTCAATTGCTGCTGCACCTGAGTGCTCAGCCTCCAGCTTTCCTTGGCTCTTGTTCTGTCCATTTCTTGTATGTATTTCCCTTCCTGTGAACAGAATGGGAAAGCTATAGGTTACTTAGGCTGCTGAGTTACATATACATCTAATGTGAGAAAATGGTTCATCTGATTAGTAACAAAAGAATATGACATAAGAACAGCTGTTTCACAGCAGATTAGGTATGTAATCCCTGGGTTGCTGAAAACTGCTTTCAATTACTACAGCAGAACTGGAGTTCAGCATCTTTGAGGAGGGGGCTGGAGTTATTGGTGAAGTAATGTTGCAGTTTCCATTGTTTCCTAATGCAAAATCGTGTTATAGTGATGCTTGAAAAGAATGCGAACATTACTTTGATAGCTAATGCAGAAAGCAGATACAACACTTTTTGGTGGGATAATTTAATGTAATGTATCTTTTTTTTTTTTTTTTTTTGCCTATAGAAGTGATTTCATGATGTGTGAAGTCTGACAAGTAAATCTCCTTAATGATTCTCACCACAATGAACATAGAAAATAGCTCTTTTTTCGTACAATACAATATGTATTAGATAACAACTGGTAACTGATGATATGAGAGATCAATTGTGAAAGCTGCGGAGCACCTGCAGTTCTCACTGACTTTGTTAGGAGTTAGAAGTACTCAGTGCTTCAGAGAACATTTCCAGTACCCTCCAGGATTGAGTTTACCAAGAAATTTGTTTCTTGAACTGTAATTTAGTTATTGTTATGTTAACGCCTCAATCTTTTGATGCAAAGAAGCTGCAGAAGGGGGAAAAGTATCTTGAGTGAAGATCACTCTGCCAGTGATTAAAATACGTTATGGCATCACTGTGAGTACAGTGCAACAAAGAATACGTTGCATCAATAGATTAAAATAGTACATCAGATATACATGTTGTAGTGGTAGGATTCTTATATCCAACATACAGGGATTTCTTTAAAAAAATATAGAATGAGAAAATTCAGGGCACTAAAGCCACAGAATTATTACTTCTAGTACTATATGCTATTTTGTTGATAGATTGTGAAATGAAAATATTTATAGTCTCAAATATAAATGGTTGTAGAAATCTTGACATATGTATATGAAAAAGTCTTAAACCTCAGATGCAGTGTGATTTTATATACTGGAAAGTGAATATATAAGGTAGAGAGAAGGAAAGAGACAGGAGAAACTGGAATAAAATTTAGGAGATAAAACACGAGGCTGTGCACACAAACATCTGCCTTCAAGAACAGATGACTGTATTAATAGTAGGAGATCTTATTTGTGCAGTAGGGCTGCTTAGGAAAAGAAAAACTGATGTCAGAAATTATGAGGTACTAATGAGCTTCTTCCACTCCTTTCACTGCCTGAGGCCCTGGGTGGTCACACTTCCAAGGCACACCTTCAGGGCTGTCCTAGCTCAGTGTGAGATGCAATGAAAACTGCAATATGTTTTTAGCAGCTTTGTTGGTAGCTTTTTATAATTCCATGTTGGAATAAAATTATTCTCACTACCCAAACATGTCAGTAGAGTTTGCAAGCTTCTCTGCTGCTGCCCTTCGCAAGCCATTTAAATAAGCGTTAACTAAGAGGAACAGAAAAATTAAAGGCTAAGGTAGGAATAGTGTAGGCTGTTGCGTTCATTTTGGATGGCCATGGAGCCCTGAGCTGGTAGGAGGATAACACTGCCTGCATAGGCTCCCACACTTACCTGGCCAAAGTGATATTGAGCTGGAAAAGGAAGGGAGAAGGTGATGGAGGACTGCACCCACAGTGTGTCTGGTGGCTTGTAGGTCCAGCATGGGAGCATAAGTCTGCACTCTATTAAGATTTGATGTGCCCATTCTGTGGAGCTGATTTCTGCCAGTTTTGCTGCAGCCCTGGTGTCTTAAACTAACCCCAGCTGAGTTCTTCAGGCCCTAAAAGTAGAGAAGTGCTTATAATGAATCTTATTTTAGTATGCGCCAAAATGAAGGGCCTTCTCTAGCTCTTCTCCTCGGCTAGGTGAGAGCATCTGTCCTATACCATGGCTGCAACCCTTCATGGCGCTGTGCCACATCATCAGTCCCTTAAATGGCTCAGGGAGAGACAAGCTGCTCTTCTTCTGAGAGAGGGAGGAGAATAGCACACTGCAGCTTGCTGGGAAAATAGACAAAAACAAATGTCCTTCCTGTGTGGCTGGTGTCAGACATCCGTGTGCCGTGACCCAGGGTAATGCTCCCAGCCACCACCAGGTATCCTGCTTCCCCTGTTTTCTTCTGGGTACAGCACGAGCAGGGATGTGGGAGGAGGCTTCAGGGTTTTAGAAACCTGCCTGCGGGTGCTTTAGAAAGGAAATCAGATGGATGAACTCCTCTCTCCCTGTTTTTTGGAGTGTACTTGGCTGAGGGGTAAAATATTGACTTACCTGTGGAAAAAAAGTGTTTGTTTAAGGTACCCCTAGGAGATAAGGAGCATTAGCCCATGAACATTTGTCTATTTTTTCTTATTTAATCTTTAATAGAATAGCATAAGTGATGGAGAAAATAGAAATGTTCTGTTTGAATAAGCTCCCAGTCCATCTCATTTCCACTCATTACAGGATCTTGAATTCCTTACAGCTAGTACAGACACAGTTTTAACTTATTAATAGCTTAAAAACAAAACCTCTAGTCTTGTATTCTTTTTCTTATTAGGAAACACCCCACAATCTGTAGACAGACTGAGTTAATACTTTATAGCACTTTAAAGTGACATGTTGTATACTCATCTGTTCCTTGTCACTTCATATTCCTCTATGTCCTTATTCTCCATCAAAGCAATGTTGGGGACTTCTGTTGTAGGTGAATAAGATGAACCCAAATAATTGTTTGCCCACTTACTTCTTCCATCTGCCTGATGTCATATGCATGTTTTTGTATGCTTTCCTTTTGAACCAATTTTACTAATTGTCACTTGGAGTTGTTTTGGTCCTTACCTTCGGTGGGGCTGGAGGGCTACTGTAATTTCTTCCAAGTGGCAGATGACCTTCCAGGACAGCACTTAGAGCAGTGAGCACTCTAGGGACAGTTGCCTTCAGCTGTGCCCTCATTTCTTTGCTTGTATCAAAAAAGCAGTTTAACTGGCATGTTTTGCCTACTCTAGTATGCTTGTGTGTTAAGGCAGTATTTCCACTTTGTGATGTCAAAGCTACTGCAGTATGAGGAGATTCTGCTGAACTGAGCCATTTATACCTATACGCATGTGCAAACATACATGCTTCTTTCTTCATCCTGTATGGTCTAGTAGGCTACAGGAGAAGCTAGTGACTTATTCCACAGTTGTCTTCAAATAACTTTCTGCCAGGTTTGCAGATGGATAAAACCTTAAGATTTAAAACTCCCCTTCATTTTCTGACTTCTTATTTCCTGTGTGTGCTTTATCAACTCCCCTATTTTTGTCTTGGTTACTACATGCTGACACAGCACCAGTTTTCTTGTCTAATTTTATAAACTGTTCAGCCATGCCGTTATTCACTGTTTTCTTTTAATTACGTATTCTTGTTAACCTCTTTATCCTTTCAAAGTTGCAGATTGTGATTGACATGTGGTATTAATTAAGGCATATAATTTATGACATTGGAGCTTGAAATTAATAAGTGACAATACAATTACATGGTTTGCCTAATTGTCCTTCAGTAATATAAAGATTGACACTTACTGTGGCATTCAAAGTTAAAAGCTCTCAAACAGATAATACAGCTGAATGTAATCACCAGTGAATCTAAAGTAAACAGTTCCATTGTAAAGGACAGACAGTTGGCAAAATACTTCTGTGGCCTTGTTTTATTAAACAAATGAGTCTATATGTACAGGTCACTCTTAGAATTAAATTCAAAGTATAATTTTTCCAGGACTTTTAATTGTAAATAAGTTACTGTTCTGTCATTTTCATTGATATTTCTCTTTCAAATCTTTACTTCCACCTGGCAAAGTGCCAGCATTTCAAACTGTAGTATTTGTTGTTGTTGATCCTATCCACACCATTGCAATTTTCTTTACATCACTGCATAATCATCTAAAGATTGGCAACTTGATATATTACAGGAATGTCAAATTCCTCCTTGCTAATAGCATAGATTTGGTCTTACAGTTGCTGAAGCATATGAGAAGTATTATTTGGGTGAATGTTGTTAACAGATTTGGGATTTTGAAACCATTTCAAACAGTATCCTTGTTTCTAACTGCAAACTTTCTCTTGAGTTCAATAACCTTGTAATCTGGTCCGGTAACTTTGCAGTAGTGCCCATAAAATTTTAACTAATTTTCTCAAAATGAAAATATAAATGTGTTATATGTGGACAAGACATTTAGGTTACCATATCTGAAATCTCTGTAGCTTTGTTTAAAGGAAATCCCTAGTTTTGTGTTATTTCAAAGAAATTCAGTGGAGAACTGCAGTAAATATTCCAATTTTAGAGTCTTAAAAGTTAATTCTGAAAGATAAGAACATTAAGAGTATAAAAATATGTTGCCTACTTCAGTCAGAATTATTCTGTCAATTTTTCATGTTAAAATAATATTAATGGAATTTTACTGCAAATATCAGGAAAAGTAGTGAGAAGGACAAAAAAAAAGTAAACTGACTTCTCAGAATTTTTTACTTAGGTGAACTATTAAGACATCTTGAAAGAGTGTGCTTGGAGCAACTTGTTGGCTTAAAGTTAAGAACATGGAAAAATATCTTGATGAATCTGGACTTGAAAGTTCTGAAAAAGCTTATATTGGAAGTCTTATTCTGTGTATCTGTCTGTTACTCCATAATCTTCCACTGCAGAATGATAACAGGAATACAATATAAATAAGCCTTATGTCTGAATCTGCGCAAACCCTGGGCAAGCAAGCCAGTGAGTGAAAGAAAATGATGGCAATGGGCTGAGCTCTGTGCTTTCATCTGTAGCTGGTTAAGAAGAGAAGACAAAGTTGCAGGTGATGCCACAGCCTTGTAATTGCTGGGCTGCAGAACCAATACCATGGAGTTGGCACCTCTCAGTGTTATACTACCACAGCTCTAGTTTCCCATGTGAAGGGGCACACTGATGCATCCCATTGCTGGGCTAGCAATTTTCTAGCAGAAGATTAGGTATGTATTGCCCAAGCCACTCAAAAATGGTGCCATGCCCCTAAAGCTGTGGGTCTTTGAAATAAGTTGGAAGTATAGAAAGGCTTGTTGTCAACTAGTTTTGGATCATTAGAATTTACCTTTTAGATGTACTCCTTGCAAATAAGCAAATGAAAAATAACTCTTTAATAAAAGCTAAAAACCTTACTAATTCACACACTTAGCACCTTGATTTCTAAGGAAAACAGTACGTATTATGTTTGATTTGAAAGCCAATAACATCCACGAGTTACCTCAAGAATATGAAATAGAAGAATACTGTTCCTTGGGATGGCATTCTTCTATTTTATTTTCTATTACTTTTTAGAATGAATTTGAAGAACTTGATTTTCAGAAGCGCTTTTTATCTTTTTATGTATTAGTGATTTGAAACAGCAGTCAATGAGAGGTCTGGCTAATGGCATGATTTAAAATCTCAAAGTCTAAATTACTGGTTGAAAAGAGTATGGAGATGGCAGGGTGCATTGTTAAACTTATTCAAATTTCTCTTCCTTATTATAGTTTAGTACACATGATACAGTGCATTATAAGTGCCTGGTGCCTTCTTCCAGAGCCAATCACATAATTTACCATTTGAATTGACTTCTATGTTTTGAAAACCTCAAATATTCTTATAGTTTAAAAAAATCATACATGGACTTATGAGCAGGGTTTTACATGTTTTTTCCCAGCATATTTTTAACAATGCTGTTATTTGTTCTCACAGCCCAGCGTTGGTGACAAGAGAAACAACCAAAGGTAAAATGGGAGTGAATGGCCAAACAAGTCATTCTGGAGCAACCTTTCTAAAAACATAGAAGTCTTAGAAATAAAAAACAACACAGCTTAAAACAAATGTACTAATGACCTTTTTCGTTCTTTTCTTAGGGGGGAGGGAACAGCAGTAAAGTAAGCCAAGTTTAAGTTGTGAAAGAATTTCTAAAGAATTCAACATGTCCTTATCTTTATTCATCATATTATTCTACTCCAAACTGAAAGCCCTGCAGAGTGTTGGAGTGTTCAGACTTCGGACTGAAGACAAGGCACAGTTGAGCTGCCTGTGAATAACACTGCACATCTCAATAAATAATTCTTGATTTCATTGTCATTTCATTGAAGTGGGTAAGGAAGGGTGACTTGGTTAAAACAAATGCAGATCGATTTGTCAAGTAACATGCTTCAACCTTGGGTGCCTATGCATTATGATCAATAATGTTTACAGTCTTCCTCTGTCTCCTCAAAGAGAATGTGCCTCTCATTGAAGGGAATGAGATTCTGTTTTGTTTGAGACATTTTACAACTCTGGAAGTGCATTTCTGGGATTTTTTTTTTTGTTGTTCAGTGTCGGTAGAGAAGTGAAAATCATCAAACATGTAAGATGCGAATGGTCATGTGCATAAATCTGTTTTTTTTTTTTTGTTTGTTGTTGTTGTTGTTTTTTGTTTTTGTTTGTTTGATTTTTTGTTTTGTTTTGTTTTGTTTTTTTAATAGAAAGAGCAGAGATCGATAAAGCCCAGAAGAAGAAGAAGAAGGTAACAGCTGTAAGCAGCCTTGTACTGGGGCTATAATCCTGATGAATAATGTTGCTGTCATAACAGCAGGGATAATTTAATGCTGACACTTAGCAGCATGATAAATAGCTTGTCAGACATAGGCAGTGACAGAGTCAAGTGAAACTGCCCATGACAAGTTCTGAAATATTAATCTTCTACTAGACTGTGACTGTGCTGAAGGGGCAGCAGCATACAGAAGACTGGTAGGGAAGACACTTTGTAATATAAACAAATGTACTTTAGGAAAAAATGCTTTTATTGCGCAGACATCGTTCCTTTTACAAGGGCTGCTATTTACACTAGCTCTGTACAATACACAGAACATTAATGCTTTGCAACAGTATATTGTAATTTTTCTGCATATTCTCTGATATCATTTCTCTGACACATTTCAGTTCTTACTGGCAAGAGGCTTTTTGGTTTTAGAGGTTTTTTGGGAGATGAAGTTAAATGAAAATGTATTTCCTCTCTTTTCTTTTCCAGTCCATCTACCCTTCTTCCAGAGATTTTTCCAATTTAGCTAGGATCCTTATTGTAAATATCACATAAGCAACATGGCAGGGTTCCTTATTCCAAACACCGACTGATTTACTAACTGCTTCTCCATAAGAGATGATCTAGGGTGATGGTGGATGGCCACTATTTATTCAAACCAGGCTATTTGTTTAGCTGCAATTTGCTTAGTAAAGTACTACGCTATTTTGATCTTCAGGGAGATGGTTCATGCACTGCTCTGTGAATTATATATCAGAGACTCTTGCGTCCCTTTTGGATATTGGTTTGATCCCTAAGACTCCTCGTGATATGCAAGTCATCAGGGTTGACATCAATAAAATCTGATCAGGCTATAATTGACATGCGCTTAGTGAAGATAATGGCAGGACACTGCAAGCAAGTAATAAGGTTTGAGATGTTATGCATCAGCTTAGAGAGGTTCATGTGGCTAACATTGGTGCCTCATCAATGGTCCAGTGGTAGCAGTGATAAGAAACCTCTTCTAAAGTTTCTCAATTTGCCATATTAGTAATCATATGGATATGACTACAATTTAAAAAGGATTGATCACAGTAGAAAAATACAAGGCTTAATTGTTGCAAAGGTTCATTGTCATCTTTAAGTTAATAGTACTGCAACTTCTGTCTTGAATTTTCTCTTGTAAATTGAGCTGTCAATGAAGCATTGGCTCAAGGTGTTATTCATTCATCGGTGCAATGTGGATGGAATGAGACTGCAGTGTGTTTGGCTCCACAGCCAGCACAGTACGTAAGAGTCTCTGTATCTACCCTGACAACTTATTGCCTTATCAGCTTTGAAGAAAGGTGTCTGAACAAGGTCTGAGGTGGCTGAAGGATGAACCACTGATGTATTCAGTGGTTTCATTCTCTAATACGTGCATTGGTCAAAGTGCCAAGTAGTGCAGTGCTGAAATCACAGACAAAGGAAAGTAGTACAGTTATGTGAAAGACCACTGGTAGTTGTTTGTTAAAAGACAAGCTAAAGGCTGCAAAGAGTTAGAATTACAGTTCTTAGTATAAGAATGGTTTCGCTGAGTTAAGGAAAGCATGATGAATACAGATTGCAATGAGGCAGACTTCAGAGCCAAGTTAAAAGAAATGGGATTCTGCCTTGGAGCAAAGGTACGCAGGCTTCTACACCCCTGTTTGTGAGAGGAGGAGGTTACATTCTCGTTCTAAAAGAAACTCAGTGTGCACAGTATGCTCTCTTCAATAGCATTAAGATTTCAATATATTTCATTTATAAATGGTTTTAATGCAGAAATCACTACACATTGCTGTAGCTCTAAAAGCTCTAGAATCAGCAGGTTAAAATAAGATCCCAGTTCTAAAAACTGTCTTATTGGCAGGAGTTGTCTTCTAAATTAAGTCAATCAGTTGTTTCTAAAACAAAGTGGCATACACAATGGATGGGCCAGACTTGAAATATAGTAGGTTAGAAAAACAGAATGGTTTGACCCATTTTCCATGGAAAGTGATTTTTACCTTTCAGAGTATGAGAAACGCAGCTCTATTGGTACCTATATTTTCTGAAGGTGGCATATGTGTTATGTATGTATAATATCACGATCATTTTATGCTTTAGAGTCTGACACCTGTTGGTGTTGATAGGTAGTATTACTTATCTAGGTGAAATTTATTCTGAAACTTTCACAGCAAGATACTTGTTTTTGCCTTTCATGCAATTGCTGTTGTCTCCAGTGGTGAAAAGGTGGACTGTTCTGTGGTCAGCTCCAGTGTTAAGAGAAAGTCATTTAGGTTCAGCAATTACCACGATAAGCACAGTGCCACCGGACTTACTTCTTGGTTTTCCCATTCATGTTATAAGGTAAGCTTGGCAGGGGTAAAAATAATTGTTTTGCCAAAAACTTTGAGGTGACTTTACTCTGTACTAAAAGAAAGGGTGAAGAGCTAGTGGGCCATAGATGAGCATAATCATGAAGGATGTGAGGCATTGAAATTTTATTTTTTTGTTTGTTTGTTCTAGTTATTGGTGTATAGGGAATAGTTGTTTCTTTTTAACCAATAATTGGCCAATAATTTGTCTCTCTTTTTGACCAATATTCCATCTTTAACACCAGAAATCTCTCAGATGGAAGTTTTTCAAAAAACATATATTTCTATGAAAAGGTCTGCTTTTGGGGAAGAGAGTTCTTCACTAGCTCAGTTAAACAGGAAATAAGTAATTACTTGTTATCCATATTTTATAAAACAATTTTTTAGCTTCTTCTTGCCTACCAAGCTGTTCATATTATAAATTTAAAAACTCATATTTGGAACTTACTGGTACTAAAGGGAAGAGAAATTGGTATCACGAAATTGTAATTTTAATGATGCATGACAAATTCATAACAGGGATGGCATTTCAAAAGGTACAAAAAGTAAGTTCTCTTCAAGCCTAGAAAATATAGCAATAATTGGATCCATGTTAGAGGAATATACTATTTCAGCTGAAGTCTGCGTAGTTTGATATAGCTGCCTAAGGGACAGAAATTGTTTGTAGACAGATTGTCCAGATTCACAAAGGAACTGTTGTTGTTCAGTACTTACTCTTACTGGGAAATCCACCTAATCTGTTAGGTAATCCAGCACCCCAGGGTTCTTCCTGAGGAATTCTCACTATTGATTCTGGACTGTATTTTCTTATTGTTTTATCAGACTTTGATTCACCTACTGGTTATAGGATGGTGCTGCTGAGACCAAGTTCGTTATTCATGCTTGCTAGTGTGTGGATTTGCATGCCTGTAATGGTTCACTGTTGGCATACCTGGTTTGTTCTACGTTAAAGCAGAGCCAAAGAGTCATCAGAAATAGACCTGGAGTCACGTGAAGATGTTCATCATGGTGCTCAAAAGCAGGATTAAAGAAGGTCATCTAATTTGTTCATAATGACCACCAAGGCTGGAGATTACACAGTAACACCAGATAATCTATACCATTGCCTCATGGCCCCTGTTAACATGTTTTTCTCATCCTTCTCTTTTTAAGGGTGAAAAAGAAGCATATTTTTCTCTAAAGAAATAGACCAGTATAACTGCATATAGTAATTGGCTCTGACTACACTGAATGTAAATAACTATACTTGCAGTTGTGGGAAGACTGCATTTGCAGTACAACAACCGTTTTACAGAGCAAAAGGACATACATGAGGCCAGGCTGGTAGCAGCAAACTTTTTTTTTTTTTTTAATTTTCTCATATGTTATCTAATTGAATTAGGTGTAAAAGAGACTGTTGTTAAATATACAAACTGAGCATTTGGACCTAAAGATTTCTTGATTTAGTAGTAGCATTCTGCTCCATATGACCTAGGTACTTAAAGGAAGAAGCTGTTTTACTTATCTATCTGATGACTCTATAGTTTATCTGATAGTTGTCACATGAAGACTAATGAAAGTAACAAGAGCATCTTTAAACAACAAAAAAAATGATTATATTATATCTATTCTGTCTAGTCTTGATTCTTTTGGAAAGTTACCAAAAATATATTTTTACTGCAATTTTACTGATAATTTATAAGTCATTTAGATTATCACAAATGTCACACACAAAAAAAAAACAAACCCAAAAACACAAAATTGCATGGCCTATCTGAATAAGCTGTTCTTTAATACAGAAGAATTGCTATGTTTTACAGTCAAACATTGTGAAAACACTTGTCCATGAATGCTGGGATCAGTGTCATCTGGTTTTTTGGATCATCCCAGCTGAAAATAATGTGTACTTCTTGCCATCAGTCAAAACTTCAGATTCACTAACTGAATTAAAAAAAAAAAAAAATTGCCCACATTATTGCATTTTCCAATGAATAAAAGCCAGCAGTGTATCCTTTTTAACATCACTTTATGGCTATTCTAATGATAGTGGTAGTTTTGCTTAGTGGAGCTCATTTATCTTTGTGTACTGTGGTACATTATGGGGAATAGATGTGTAATACTCTGGAACTATACAGCTGTCAACTTCCTGGGCTTTTCTTTGTAAACAACTTGATTAAATGAAATGTCATTAAGAACACTTTTGCTAGGCTTTTGCTTTCTTGTAAGAGTTAGTATATTTGTTGGCAATTTCTCTTCTGGGCCTCCCCCCTCTAAATAATAGCTTCAGAAGAATATGGGCTATGACATTTTGTATAACAGGAAATAAATAATAAAACTGAGAAGAGCTATTTAATTAGGGTGATCCATACCTCTTACCTATCTGTATCTCCTCAGCTTTGCATTAAAATGTTAATTTAACACAGATGAAAGGTGGGCCCAATCCTCTTGGTATGGAGTATCCTTGACATTAATGTGAATTAGCACAGTTTGCCTAAGAGGCAGAACTGCCATTCCTCCCTACAGACCCTTCTTCTTTTTTCTTAAGAACTGATGGGGTGGCAGAACTTTTATCACTATGCCAATTGTACAATTTTTAGGAGTCTAGTTTTATATTAATCTTTGTGTACAGTTTTATTTTTTTGCCATTACATGAGCACAATAAAATTATAAATTGCAGATTACAGGGATTTCAAATGAGCTTAAATACACTGAGGTTGAGCAGGAATTGAGTTAACACAAAGGAAAGCATACACCGGAATCACTTCCTCCTCACCGTGCCATGTGCTCCATACCTAGTTGTTCCTCCCTCCCTTCCTTCCTTTTCCTTCCTTCCCCTTCCCCTTCCTCTTCCCCTTCCCGACTGCTGTTGGTAGAAGACTCTCAGGAAAGAGCTAGCTTATGTAGCCAAACACTTAGGAAGGGAAAGGACTCCATGGCAGTTGTTGCTCAGATGGCCAGACCCTTGTGTGTTGCTGGGACCCTCCTGTTCATCTCGGTTGAGGTCTGCTCCTTCTCTAAGTCTCTTGTGTCCCTGACTGCTTGCTCCCCTCCACCTACTTGCCCCAAGTGCTGAACAATCTGCTGTCTCAGCAGCGACCCCTAGGGAGGGAGTCACACAGCAACAGCCTATTAAGCATTTATTGTGAAGGAACAGTGTTTTTATGAAGCGTTGTGGTAAAAAAAATTACTTATAAGGATGCTAAGGCATAGCACGTAAAGTAAGTATATAAATGTAACCTCATTTAATTTTTGAGCATTTTTTGGCTTTTATTGTTTAAATATAAGACTAAACCTTTGTCATCGACCAACTTATAAAAGAACAGATATGTAAGTCTGTTTTCCCCCACTCCCCTCTTGCCTAAATAAATTGCAGCTAGTGTGGACATCATCTCAGTGTAGTCTTCAAAGAATGCTGGGAAAAGACATAGATGATCCTTATAAGATAATAAATTTTTGGCTGGTTCACGTTGAAATGGTTTGACAAGGACAGCATGTTTGTTGCTGGTTGGAAAGATTGGAACCTTTGTATAGAAGCCTAAATTGATTTG
>VXAA01004712.1:82186-83259 GCA_013399115.1 Anseranas semipalmata
TTTAAATATTTTAAATAAATTTCACGTTTCCTTCATAGGCAGGGAAGTATGCTATGGTTTTTCTTTTTGTTGTGTTGATTTTTTTTTTTTCCATTTTGAATTTTCAGAGTTAAAGCTCTTTCACCAGTAGTCTTACCACTGGGGAAATGGCAAGTTCCCTTTAGAGAGTGATGAAAGAAAAGGTCAGAACCTTTTAATACAGAAAGCTTTAGGGACCAGTGATAGGGTGCATCAGAAAGAAGTTATTTTACCATTGTTATTCAGTGTGCATAAGTTAAGAAATGTTTATTTTTTTTTCCTAGTCATAAATTCGAAGTACATTATTAAAACAAATTATCTTGGTTGTGCCCAGCTCCATGAATTTCACATGCATTGCACATCCTTGTGAAGCTGAAATAAAAAAAAAAAAACCTTCTATGTTGAATTCTCCAAGAGTGAATGATTTACTCTATTTATTTATTCCCTATGTTGTTCAATGACTGGTTGTCTCAGTGGCTGTAGGAGAACATCCTCATCCATCCATCCATTTTAGCTAGGACTATGTTGTTCTGGTCATCTTTATGCTGATGCAGTGACTGGTGAATTAGCATAATAGCTCAGCTGAAATAGTTTTTTTTTTTTTTTTTTTGCTTTTGCTTTTGCTTTATAGAGCTGCATAGAAACTGTGAGAAACATACTTGGAACATTACAAAAAAGTTTAGAGCAATGTTAGTAAAGACTCATGAAAATCTTTCACAGTTCAGACTGTAACTAAACACTGCAATTATGGATGAGATTAAACTCCTCCAGCAAACTACTTTTCCAGTAAATGAATGACCCTGTATACATGCTGTCCTTGGAAGATTTGGACTTAAAGCAGTTTGTGGTGCACTGCACTTAACAAGTGGCTGTCAGATTTTATATAAAAATCTCTGTAGAGCTCCACATGACATATTGTGAAAACATGTATAGCTTGCAATTACTAATTTTTATGGCATATCAGAAGGCAGAGAGAGAGATGGAGAAAAACATGGATGACACGTTAATCTACTTAGAATTCTTTATTTGATAAGTTTTTCTGTGTTTTTTTTTTT
>VXAA01004712.1:84195-124195 GCA_013399115.1 Anseranas semipalmata
CATGGGGTTATTCCTCCCTAGGTGCAGGACCCTGCACTTGCCCTTGTTGAACTTCATGAGGTTCCTCTCAGCCCAACCCTCCAGCCTGTCAAGGTGCCTCTGAATGGCAGCACAGCCCTCTGGTGTATCAGCCACTCCTCCAAGCTTCCTGTCATCAGCAAACTTGCTGAGGGTGCACTCAATTCCGTCCAGGTTGTTGATGAATAAGTTGAACAACACTGGACCCAGTGCTGACCCCTGGGGGACAACACTAGCTACAGGTTTCCAACTAGATTCTGCACCACGAAGTACAACCCTCTGAGCTCTGTCGTCCAGCCAATTGCCAATCCACCTCACCGTCCACTCATCTAGGCCACACTTCCTGATCTTGTTTATGAGGATGTTATGGGAGACAGTTACCTTTACAATTTACCTTCATTATATTTGTTTTGCGTACTTCACTGGCATGATAACTGGATGAAAGCCTCATTAAAAAACTTTTAACTTTTATTGTCCCTACTCTTTATAATACTTGCTCTTTGATACTGTGCACACATATATAATGTGGAAAGATTAGTGGGTTTTAAGACCAATATTTTTTCAGCTAAGTCATACTATATTGTGATCAAAACTTTCACAAAATGACCAGAGGTCGGAAGTTTTTTTGTCTGTGGTTTCTTCTTTGAATGCCTTGTTTTTGTGATCCTTAGTGAGCTGTCCCATTAACTGTAGTGTTTATTGTTTCTTTTTAATGAAAACTCTTTGAAAATTTTCATCTCCTAATTACAGTTTGTAATAGCTAAAGAATTTAAGAATAGAAATCTTAGATGATTTTACAGCTATCTCCTTTATCTATGACTGGTACAGAGACAGCTTATTTGAAGTTGGTAGAAAGATCTTAACTCTCAAACTTGTCCCATGGATGAAGGTTTGAAAAATGTCTGGCTGAATGATCTTAATAATGCAAGGTTGTGACGTCCATTGAACAATGGTTTCTTCCCCAACAGCTGCCTTTACCTCAAAGCCAAATAACTGTAATTTAGTAAAAACTTGATACAAAAACCTGCAGACAAAATATTGGTCTAAGATGCTAGTGTTAGCATTAGTATCATTGCTGTAATGTATGAAAAAAATGCAATATGCAAAGTATGCGAAAAAAACAGGCTATAAAGTTCTTCACCACATGCAGTCAGTTCCTCTCTGGAAATAATTATGCTGCTCTTATCCCCTGCACTTGTTGTGTAGTCCCTCGGGCTGGCTCTTGGTGGACTGTTAAGCTCAAGGGAAAATACAGGTGAAAACAAAGGCAGCTATGATTGTTGGATGTGTTCTTGATGGGCTAGCTCAGCCTTGCATCCATGCTGAAGACTTTTAGCCAGGTAGCTCAGCTCTCCCTGCACATCCCTTGCACTCCTGATGAGAGCATCATATGTAATAAAAGCAGCTGAAGAGTTACAGCAAAGAGGGTTTTGTTTTGGTTTGGTTTGGTTTGGTTTTGTTTTGTTTTTGAATTGCCACGGACTTGCTGCTTGCAAGGGGAATGTTTTGCTTTGTTACTGAAATGAGGATTACCATCTCTGGTAATACTTGCTTAATGGTAGTGTTGTGGTCTGGAAATCTTGCCAGTCATTGCCCTGTGAGGTGGAAATGCAAGCATGTGGGAGGCAGGACCATTCAAGAGTTCAGGAGAAGAGACTCCTGCCTGATCCTCTGCCAGCATATCCCCTCTTTATAGCTGACTTGGATAATCCAGGTTAGTTCCAGGAAGCTTCACCGACTTCAGTGGTATTTTGTACTGGAGGAAAGCTCTGCATTGCTGCTGAGGTCTGCAATTACTCTGGAAAGATGAATACTGGGATGTGATAGAAAAGGCTGAGGCTAAGAGGTAGCCCTACACACAGAGAAAAGCCTACTTGAATTTCTAGATATAAGAAAGAGAAGTTTTGGTTCTCTCAAGTCTGCTCAACTGTTCCTGGAGGCCATCATTGACTGCAGTGACAATGCAATGGAAGTGTGTATTGTAACATCTCTTGTAAGTTGTGTTCTGTAGATTAAAGTCTTCTATAGCTGGATGTTTTGAACTATTTCTTCTGCAGTAATCCTCATGAGTTTCCTTGGGAGCTTCAGAATTGATGACATGATGTAGTGTATGCATGGTGATAGAGAGGTGGCAAATACGTAAAAAGTATATTTTCTTTTTAATTTAAAACTTCAGGGCTGACAAAACCAGACATCTTTTCTGCCTTCTTATGCAATTCTTGTGGATCAGTCAAAGCCTGACAGAAAGACAATGTAATAGTCCAATCTACATATGCTTTATGCTATCCATCCAATTACTCTGGGTAGGGTTCTCTATCTGTGTATGTTCTGAAAAGTCCTAAAATAAATTAACATGTGTTATTGTTTCAGACACGATAATTTTGTACTACTGAAGCAAAGCAAACTGTAAAATGCAAAATAAAGAATAAAACCATAATTACTGCTTTCATTTATTCATACCATATTAATGCAATATAATTATTTGGCAGGCAGGAATTTATGAATACTCAACAGAAAGTCACCGAATTGTTGTTCTGATGAGCACATAAAAACTAACACTTTAAAACAGTAAATTACATTTTGTTACTTTTAAATGACAAATGCTTTTGAACTTTGTAATTGGAAATAATGTATTTTGGCACCCTGCAAAAGGCTTTTCAGAGTATGAGTGTTTGGAAATATTTCAAAATGAATAGAATTACCAATGGGATACCATAGGAACTGTTATGGAGATTTTTGCAATGCACCTTTGTTTGTCAATATCTTTTTTCATGTGGATTCTGGCCTCTTAAATACTTAAGGAATAGAGACCCTAAGCGAGGCTTCGGACTGGGATTATACAAAAGCCTTAAAAAGTGGAGTTCTTTGAGATTTGTTTGATGGTGCAGAAGAGCTTATCAGAATGCACAGTGAAACTACCAAAAACAACTTTAAAAACAAATAAGCAAATTAAACTTTTTTCTCCTATTCTTAGATTTTTATATACTTTCTTGAAAAGGATCAAAGTTCTTTTCATGTTGTTTGTTTAATTTTGTTTAGATTACATTATAATCTTTTCCATCATTTTAACTGTTGGAAAAGGGCGGAACTAGCCACAAGGGTAGGAGTCACAGAATCACAGAATCACAGAATCGTTCAGGTTGGAAGAGACCTCCAAGATCACCTAGTCCAACCTCTGACCTAACTCAAACAAGGCCCACACTAAACCATATCTCTAAGCTCAACATCTAAACGTCTTTTAAAGACCTCCAGGGATGGTGACTCAACCACTTCCCTGGGCAGCCCATTCCAATGCCTAACTACCCTTTCGGTATAGAAGTTTTTCCTAATATTCAACCTAAACCTCCCCTGACGCAACTTTAACTTAGCCATCAAGTGTGAAACCACCACACACCCAAACCTGAATTGACAGCAAAATATCTTGTGCTATTCCTATGACTGAATATGCTAACAGTAAACATTTAACTGCTTAGGAAAAAAATAAACTAAGAAGATGAGATAGAATGTTTTACATCTTAAGTGCACTTCCAACACACTATTTTTATTTAAAGAATATTACAATGTTGTTAACTATCTCTGTATAATCCAGATTGCAGAAGATAATTTTTAGTGTAAAGTAAAGCTATTTTCTGTTAAAGATCTGCCATATACTAGAAGGGTCAGGAAGCTCATTTTCCTCAAGTCTCAGCCCATAACACTGGTGCAAGTGTAGCATACCTGAATAAACATCCTCGGTATTTTTGCATAAATATAGAGTGACATAAGAATTGAGATGCAATTATTTAGCATTTATGGGGGAAGAAGATGGTTTATTTGGTATGTCATGGACTCTCTCCCTTGAGAGAGAGAAACCACTCTCTTGAAATGTCTAAGTTTCACAATATGTTGATAAAGCACCAGCATTAAACAGGTAGCTCTTATAGCCATCATGGGCAGAATTTGTGCCAAATCTTAAGCCATTTCTAATAATCATTTTCAGGAGTATTTAGGTTAAAATTATGGCACATGAAGATTCACATACAGTTTAAAGGAAAAAAAACCCAACAATTAATTTAATTAGGGGAATTGACTAGGCAGTGCTGTGGATGCAGCATGTCTAGAATTAAGGAGTTAACTGAACCTGAAAATCTACTTTTGCAAGGTTTAGGGTGTTAAGCTTTGTCGTTGAAGTACTAGTGAGTAAGGAAAAAAAAAAGAAAGTGCTTTTTTTTCCTTAATATTAGCCTCTCAAAGGTCCTCCCTGCATTAATGTTAAGTGGTTTGTTCAAATGCTAGAAACTGCGGAAAAATAGTTTAGCGATATATAGAACCAGGTGCTTCAAAACAGCAAAGATTTGCAAGACAGAGGTCTTGATTTTCCCAGGCCAGTCGATGACATTTGGATAAAGCTATTACACTTCAGGCCGTGGAGGTCAAAATAGATTTTTGCTCTATTACCAATAGATTTGTTTGAAAGTACGTTTATATCTGTACTCTGAATCTGACTATTTATCATTAATCAGGAGTCCCTGGTGTCAGTTTAGTTAGAAGATGGCAGAATCCCAAGCCTGGTTTCGAGGTTATGGAAGAAAGGAATGAGGATATTGAACCAATAGTTGATATTTTCGACAGAGCTGTAACGGACAGAGCACAAGGGACCTGTGTGTGCTCCAGCAGTGCTGTGATGCATGTGCTGAGTGTTACTCTGCTGTGAGAGCCATGGGCAGGCAGGATCTTGCTCTTATTCCCAGACACTCTGTTAATCTAAGATGTGCACCTGGCTCATCACAGTAGTATTTAAAGTTAAGCTCATTCGGTTTAGACCTCACTCAGGACCTTTCCCAAGTAAGCATCATGCACTGCTGCTGTGTTTAAAAACTGGGAACAAGGGGCAGTGTGGGCCAGCAGGAGCAGGGCAGGATGGGGCACCATGTGGCTCTCGTTTGTCATCTACACTTTCCCTTGTGCGGCTCAATGTATACTCACTCAAATCAGTGTAAGAGGGAGCTCCCTGCCTCCCTGTTCCCAAAAATGCTGGCTGGTCTTTGCTATCCTGACCCTGCAGGATTTTCAGGTGAGGGTAAAAAGGGCATTAGAATAAGAAACAGCCCACGCTCTTGTGTGAGTTTCTGGCTGGAAAAGTTTAAAGACTTAACAGCTCCCTAGCTCCTTTAGTTGATCCTTGGACCAGTAAGGCAGTGTGAGCATCTCTGCAGCTATTTCAGCAGACAATTTAGAAGGGTGAGACCCCAGCCTCAACCTCCTCAATTAGGGATGTGTATCGTAAACCACAATGGAAACAGTTAAAAAGCAATAAACTACTATCACTGGTTTCTGTGAACAGGTAATCATGCTCTTATTTTTTGCTTACACAAATGCATCCAGCTGGAGAATCCTACTTGTAGCAACAGCGCAAGTATATTCACTTGCTTTGGTATTTTGTTGTTGCTTCCCTTCTTGCATCATAAACCTCACTCCTTTTCTAGAAGTTCATATTACTCTACTTTCAGTAATACGTAATCAGCAAAACCCTACCTGGTGCATCCGAAATTTGTATGTACCTATGTGAAGTCCACACCCCACATGAATATTTGTAGCAATTTTTTAGTTTATTTTTATTTCTTTATTTATTTACTTTAATACTAGTGAGCTACTAATTGCTTTACTGTGGGCACACGGTTAGAAAGCCTGGAGAAGAACATAAGTGTCTGGAAGACATGAAGTTGTAAGATTACTTAACACAACTTGTCAAAATTCCCCTAGTTGCTTGTTTCAGTTCAGGGTAATGTCTTCACAGTTCAAAATATTTTCTCCTTGGAACAGTTGCTTTTGGCTGGAGACAATTTCATTCATCTGGACACGATTTTTGTTGCTATAACTGCTTTGCACTCTACTTCAGCACCTTTTTTGAAACTCACTTTCTGTTCTTGCAGTTTATGTCAAAAACTAATCTGCTTTGCAGTCTGGCAAAATTATTAAGTAACTCAGCAAAAGATATTTGTTTCCGTATCATCAAAATTTTGTTCTCTGGCTGTATCTTTATGGATGTATTTTTGTTTGTATTTCTGCGCAGTTTGTGCTGAGAATGACAGTCTTGAAAAATGGTTGGTGTGATGGCAAGCATGACAATACACTTATTTTGCTGGGAACTCTTGCATGTTTTGTCATCTGTAATAAAGTTGAAGGAGACAAAATTGGCTTCCACTATTTTTACTCTTGTTGTTTTTTTTTTTTTTTTTTTTATTTTGACCTACATTTGGGCATATGTTTTATTTTGACATATTTTAGTAGTTTCTCAATTATCTCTCTAGTTTTTACCAGCTCTGGACATACCTACTATTCTATCCAAAGACCTGTGAATTTCTTACTATTCTGTTTTGAACCATTTTCCAGTTGTAGTGAGAAATCATTTGGTCTACCACAGAAATCAGTTAATTATTTTTATCTTCTTGTTTTCTTAACTCTGTTAGAAACACAGCTTCTGATCATCTCACCTGTCAGTTGGTTCTGTGTAAGGGAAAAGTGATTTTTGTAAACTACATTTTTCTGTGGATTTTACTGTCCTTGACTATTCAGAATGATTTTACTCAGCAGTTGGAAGTCTTCATTTAACCTTCCTTTAAGATAGGTCTAAGATTTCCAGGATTATGTTAAACTTGGTTTATCTGTAGGATTGCCACTAGATGATGGATTTTATGAGATTCAGGTTTGCTGGTGGTGTGAGTGGTTTTTTTTTGTTGTTGTTGTTTTTTGTTTGGTTGGTTGTTTTGTTTTGTTTTGTTTTGTTTTTTTCTTAATTTGGCACCTTTACACACAATACTGGCAAATAAACTGACCTGGATTAGGCTTCTAGCGACAAGAATACTCCTATCTTTTCCTGCAGTGTTGCTTGTGCTCTTTAATAACTCTTGAAACAAACACTTATCTTCTTATACTGTCTCCCTCTTCAATATCTGATTATTACTTCTGCATTTTCATGAATAATCTTACTCTTCTATAGTGAGCAGAGCAAAACTGAATAAATAAAGCAGCAAAAAGGTTATTTTTGGTAAAAGTGAGTTGAATTTTTACTTTGTCCTGAACAACCTAGAAGCAATGTGAGAGAAGAATGGAGTCAGTTTGTTTAGGAGACAGAACCTACATATTGTGATCTTGCATGGGCAGTAAGCCAGCACAGCTTTGGGTGGGAGCACTGATTACAGTTGCCCAAACAGAATCTCCATGCTTTAAATAAGGTTTACTGACTATGGATGCATTTAACATCCTGCTCCTACAAAGTAAATTCACTTTCCAGGCTAACTAGCTATTCTCTGCTGTCGCGTTAAGGGTATGGAGCTGAGGGAGGCCCTCCCGTTGAGTCACGAGGTTCAGAAAGGACCCCCTTGCTTTCTAAACTCCTTCTCAGAGAGGAGTCTAGGTGTGGCTGGATCCAGTCCTAGTCCCAGACTTGGTCAACGGTTTATGTCTAAAAGATTATGTGTATAGCCACTTATTAGAGTCAATGTTTGTCTGTTTCAGAGCCCTGCCAAGGACTTTCACCAAGACAGTTTCGCAAAGTTGAAAAGATAGCTAATTTATTAAGGCGACAGATATAACAGATTTGGGATTGCCATTGATAAATTCACTTACTGCAATAATTGAGCTCAAGTTAATAGTTTAGCGCTTTAGTTATCAATATTTTCCCGGGTAACATCCGACAGAGTCAGAGGCAAAAGTTTTCATAGAATCATAGAATCATAGAATATCCCGAGTTGGAAGGGACCCATAAGGATCATCGAGTCCAGCTCCTGGCACTGCACAGGTCTACCCAAAATTTTAGACCATGTGACTAAGTGCACAGTCCAAACGCCTCTTAAATTCAGACAGGCTTGGTGCAGTGACTGCTTCACTGGGGAGCCTGTTCCAGTGTGCAACCACCCTCTCAGTGAAGAACCTCTTCCTAATGTCCAACCTGAACCTCCCCTGCCTCAGCTTGACACCATTGCCGTGGGTTCTATCACTGGTGATTAAGGAGAATAGGTCGGCGCCTGGCCCTCCACTCCCCCTCGCAAGGAAGTTGTAGAGTGCGATGAGGTCTCCCCTCAGCCTCCTCTTCTCCAGGCTGAACAGGCCAAGTGACCTCAGCCGCTCCTCATACGTCTTTTACCAAGAGGCGTCCCTGCTTGGGAAGGAGAGAGGTCCAGGCTTGTCAACCCGCACTGATGATTGGAGTTCTTGTCCTCTCCACCCCCCAAAAAAGAGGTTTCTGAATACCAGATTTATACTTTTGGCGAGGTGGGACTGAGTCATTTATCACGTGACTGGCTCTCAGCAAGGCTTGTTGCATTGTTTGGTCAAGAGGAAAAGAGGAAGGGGGAGGTGAGACCAATGTTTGATACAGAGACAGGTTGCTTTCCCAGATTTACTTGAAACAACATCAGGCTGTGAGGCTTCCATCTCACCCCAGACATCGCTTATTTGTTGTAGTTCCAGGGCCCATTGTTCAATTGCAAACCTCCAACAACTGTCCTGTACTTTGGCCAGATGAGCAAGATATGCATGTTAATCAACTCACATTCCTGCATGTTAATTAAATCACATTCCTGCTCAAGCCCAGTCTCAGCAATCCTCTGCTGATTTACAGTCACTCCGTATTTCGACACCAACAAGCCTGGCAATATTCTACACCTGCCTGTCCTCAAACCAGCTGCCCACTGGTGACTAAAAAGAGGGTGGGAGCTGCAGGCTTCCCACAAAAGCTGTTGGAAGGAAGGAAGGAAGGAAGGAAGGAAGGAAGGAAGGAAGGAAGGAAGGAAGGAAGGAAGGAAGGATCGAAGGATCGAGCAGCTTGTGGGTTTCTGGTCTGCTGGTCTGTCCAGAGCAGCCCCTACCAGAAGGGGAAATGGCGCACAGTGGTGCACTGTGGTGAGAAAGCCTCCCTTTGCAGTACCAGAAGAGCTAGTGCTTTCTGATGCTAGGCTGGCTTTATTGTCAGGTTTCATTTGTTGTTCCTGGTGTATATTTGGAAGTCACTGGATGAAAAAGATAACTTAATGGCAAGTGAATACTTGGAAATTTCTGTCAGAATGTAGTGACTTTGAAGGCAGTAAGACTACATGTGACAATGTAATGGAAGATAACTTTCTTGCTTCCAGAAGAAATTGCATAGATTTGAGAGATTATCTTTTGTCTCCCACCCATGCTATTTTTATTTCTTGATCTTTCTAAGAATGTTGTCTTCCACTCACCTGTAATTTTGTAAAGGTGACACCAAGTGGAAATGATATTGCACTGAGTGCACTTCCTTCCTCACCTTGCTTCTTTGTCCAAGATTTAAAAGTTCAGGTTTTCTTCCTCCGTTATCTGCTGAAACTGCAAGTTTCTCCATTCTGTTAGCTAAGCAACAATTCTTACTGCATGGAAAGGGAACGGCCTGAAACTGTGTCGGGGAGGTTTAGGCTAGATATCAGGAAAAGGTTCTTCCCCAAGAGGGTGATCAGGCACTGGAACAGGCTCCCCAGGGAAGCAGTCATGGCACCGAGCCTGCCGGCGTTCAGGAAGAGGTTGGACTACGCTCTCAGACACATGGTCTGATTTTGGGTTGCCCTTTAGAAACCTGGGAGTTGGACACGATGATCCTTGTGGGTCCCTTCCAACTCAGGATATTCTATGATTCTATGATTGAAGGTATAATAACTGTATCAGTCTTGTGTGATTTTGTTATTAAATTGGAATACTTCACACTTTGTATTAATTCTGAGTTGGAAAGCTGAAATTTCCCACAGACCTCATGTTGTCAGAAGTGCTTATAGAACAGAACTGATTTTTAATTGGCTAAAAAGCTGAGGCATAATGTAAGGGAAGAATAAAACTTTATTTCTAACATTAAAAAGTTAATGTTCTTAAAAACCTCTTTACTACAAAATTTAAACTAAAAGTTTTACTGATTGAGATGATTATACTGAATGGAAGAAAACTGACCAAATCTTACTTTTTTTTTTTTTTTTTTCCCACAAAGGTTTTGTTGGCAACTCTTTCTTAAATGTCTGTTATAGCACCCCACCACCACCACCACCACCTTTTTCTTCCATCTTTATTTCTCTATGAAATGACATCTGTAACCATAGATGAAGTGTGAAAACTAAATTTTAGTTAATGCCCTTTCTTCTTGGAAATATGTTACCACAGTTCACTAACTTGTAAGCTATGATAATTATATTGTGTTTCTGATTATATTGGTACATTTCTTGTTCATAGACTGACACCCTCTTTCTTGAGGGATTCAGTCTGTCATTAGTGGATTCAACATGGCTAAATGGGTTATGCAATAAAGTCCCTTTAAAAAATATTTCTGTGATCAAGTAAAATGCTAATATAACTTATTCATAAATCTGGTAATCCAATTGTGATTATTAAACTTGTGGTGTTTATGCCTTTATAAATTAATAGAGGTGACCAAAATCAGGCATGTTGGAATTGTTATTCAGATTAATTTAAAGTCCAAAAATCTGCAATATTTTCAACCAGTACAGAAACAATCTTTAAAAGCAAAGGTGTAATTGTAATGAATTTCAGAACACAACTGTACTTCCATTATAAATCTGATGGATTAATACCTTGTTATTCTTCAAGTATAACACTTGAATATTTATATAACGCTTGAATACTTATACACTATACAGAAACTTGGTGTCTTGGATTCTTTTTCTGCAAGATGAGGAGTCCTGTCACTCAGGATATTGTGGAAGTGGATTTTTAACCACCTGAATGAATCTCTGACTTGCTTGTAACCTCATGCTCTATGCTTACCTTCCTTTTCCTTCAGTTTTGTAACTTGCGTCTCAGAATTTTCTTCAGGCAAAACTCTTTTGCAAGTCCATCAGTGTGGAGACCACCTGAATGTCATATTCCAGTGGAACAAATGTTAGCTTTAAAAAGAAAAATAAATGCCAAGTTCTAGTTTGCACTGGGCCAAATGAAAGTTCTTATAATTTATTGACCTATGAAAGCTGCTTCAGCCATTTAGCTTAAGTACCTTCAATAGAATATTATGTGTTTACCTTGTTCAGTTATTCAAGTTGGTATGCTACAGAAACATCTTGGTGGGAGTGTTTTCTCTGTGCACTACCTTCCACCCTCAAGGAAGCAGTAGTAGTGACTACCTTGATTATACAAAAAAAAGTTTCTCTGGCCTGTCGCTCTCCACTTCCCTCTCCTCTCATGTCCTATTGATCATGGCAATATACATGAAAACTGGCAATGCAGAATGCATCAGCTCCCTAATCCTTCCTGCTGTACAGGCAACTATTGTCACCTCTTAAAATATTTTCCCATGTACTAATTGTTTATCCAAACACTTGTACACGTTTATTTCTTGACTTTACTCATGTGCTCTTAGATTCTTTGTAGCTTTGCTTTTTTTTTTTTTTTTTTTTTTTTTTTTTTTTTTCTCTGTAGACTGACGAGGTGAACAAGTTGAAGCTTGATGTAAACAGCATTCACTTTGCTGCACATTACCACATATTCCAGTGCATGTGCGGAACTGGAAAGCAATAATAATAACAATAATAAAGGAAGGCATGGTTAATTAGGCAGCTCTTGCACGGTCAGGAGTGGATAATTCTAGGTTTTTATGCCCCTGTATCATTACGAGGGTTATGTTTTCTAATGTATTAACATTGTTTCCCACCCATTTTGAGAGTGTATTAGACACAAGCAAGAAGCTGAAGATGACAGAATTGACCACTTAGATCTTACCACTTTGCCTATTTTTCCTTTTGCTCTTATACAAATACTTAACATTCCCTTTGCTTGGAGGTTGCTGCTGTTGCTTAATTTTTCGTTTCTTCCTTGCTCTCATTGTGGACTAATAAATAATAGCATTTGGGATTCAGTTCTGTTACAGGTTTCAACAGTGAAAAAGTCCAAATATTAGAAGTGGCAACATCAGTAAAAATAGAAAAGGCTGAGATAGTTCTCTTATCCATATAGGAGAATGTACTCCATGTTCTTTTTTAGGAGAATGTTGAAGTCTATTCTTTTTGTTTGTTTTAGAGAAAACAATTTCTTTATTCACTGAATATTATTATTATTGTTGTTGTTGTTATTATTATTATTATTATTATTGCTATTATTATTTTGTATTGATCAAGAAGGACAGTCCTGCATGTTTATTTGAAATCTACTTCTGGAATAGGCTGTGAGCAGTGCTCCCACCTTTCTGCAGTGCCTTTGGAAAACCAATAGCATAGCCGTCACACCCATCTCGGACAGCAGAACCGGCAGGATCCATGGGCAGAACAGGCAGAGTCTGAAACAGTTCTGAACTCTATCATGGTGTTAATTTATTTCTGATTGACAACGCTCTTGCGGTCACTAGATGGCAGTATATCCTCCGAGATACAAAAGGCCTTCAAACATGGACCAGAAGTTGAGGCTTGATATGACTTGGATCAGTTTAATCAGTATTAAGTCACTTATCTCGTTGATGAAACAAAAATTTACATCAGAGATGAAATGCGGTATTTTCTTTGAAGTGCGAGTTGTGCAGGCTGGGAATACTCACTGTCCAACTATGCTGTTATTTTTCTCATCTTCCCTGCCCCCATACTAAGATTTCAGGTTATTTGTTTTTGTTTTGTTTTGTTTTGTTTTGTGTGTGTGTGTGTGTGTGTGTGTGTGTGTGTGTGTGTGTGGAGTAACAGAGTGGGAATGGAATTTGAAAGAAAAGTTGTGAATAAATTGGGAATTTTATTTGTGTCTTCATAGGTTACTAAAACAAATAGAATAAGGTATACAGTTTGCAGTATTCTCAGATACAGACTTGATTCTTCTCTTGTAGTAGTATTCTCCAAAAAAACTTCTAAGCATTCTGCCTCAGTATTTATGTATCACTTTTTTTTTTTTTTTCCACCTGGAATATTAATAGCAATTTTAAAACGCAAAACGTTTGAAAAAATTGCATTTAGAGTTCTGCAATTCCTATTTTCTTAGTAGACTTCAGATAGCATTACCTCCACTATTTGTTCATTTAATAAAAAGACTTTTTTTTTGAAAAAAAACAAAAACAAAACAAAACTTAATTTTAAACACTTCTTTACCTTTTGTAAAACCCAGTTGCCAAAATTTTTAAAATACTGTACTCATGCAATGCTAGCAGTCTTCTAGCAGCATGCTATCCAAAGTATCTTGATATATGCTTCTTCAACTATATACTTTTTATTTTCAGAACGAATGCACAAATGTACATATACTGCTTGAAGAATATTTCACTGTAGCATATTTAATACAGCAGGTGTTGCAAGCTTTTTCTACCCTTGAAAATGCTTATACTCTTTTTTAGAAATTCAACAGTCAAACTGATACCTGATATATCCTACCTCATTTAACTGTTCATTGCATGCTGTGTTTTTTTTCTCAATGGCATGTCAATATTGCACCAATATCATCATTAGAAATTTTAACAATCAAATGGATTTTCAGCGTATGATTATCATGATTTGTAAAGCATGCGCTGCATATTTCTCTTAACAGCAAGTCAATATCTTCATTAGAAAATCAGCAATCAAACAGATCTGTAGAGCAAGCATATGCTGAGCATGGTGATATTTAGAATGTATGTTTTGTTTATTTCTGCTTCTTATCAGAAGGGCTATCTTGATACCATCTTTTACTATAAAACCTTTACAATAGTGTTTCTGTAAACACAGTGTTATATAAACCTCTTCCAGAAACTCTAGTAACAGTGCATTAGGATTCACAAAGGTATCATAAAATGGTTTGTGAAAGACTTATAGTATTCTATGCCTTTAATTTTGCAACAAAAGTTTTGATTTTTGAGGGTAAACTTAGTACTGCATATTGCAATTATTTATTGCTAGTTCCTGTTTTCCTTTAACTGTATTAAAATGTTTTCTCTGTTGATGTTATTAACTTGTGGTTTAAAGTCTGTTATTAAAAAGAAAAAAGAAAAAAAACTCAGTTTACCAAGATGTGAATCTTATTTCTCACATATTTTATCAGATTCATATAAAGTGTAACCTAGTATTAACATTCTAACATGATGAAAACATAGTAGCAATAGACTCTAATTTTGTGCCTTATGCTAGAGAATTAATGGCATGCCCCTATAACTCTAAGATAGCAAGCAATGAACTGTTCTCCCACACGCATGTACGTATTCCCTATTTTGATGACGATCAAATGCAGTGATTCATTAATATTATAAAAATACTGTGATTATTAATTTCCCCTTCAGATGTCAAGGTATGTAGAAATTTTGTCAGAGAAGCGAATCAAACCAATTATGTACAGAAAGAATATTTTTTCCCTTACAATGTTGATTGTAAACTTAGTGGAGAGACATTGTGATGCAAGTTGCTTTTGTGACTTTTGTAAATAACAATTATTGCAAAGCAGAATTTTGGCCTTCGATCTTTATAACCTGTGAAACACCCATTTATTTTTAGACTTGCTTTAAACACAGTAATATAATAAGGAATGACAGAGTTCTACTTTAAAGAACCATTTGTTTGGGCAGTAAAAATATAGCCTCTCAACATTCTTAACCAATTATCTGTCTTTTGTTTATGCTGTTTATGGCTTGTGGGGTAATGGCTCCAGCAGAGCTAATAGTCGGCACCAGTCTGGCCATCATTGCAGGAGAAAGATTCGCTTCTCATGGAGATGACTACTGCAGTCGCCCCAGCCTGCGTGAGGTCTGTGCTGGGGTCACTCTCCTGACATCTTGCAGTAGGTGAGGACAAGGACATAGCATACACCATTTGAAGACGGATAGTTTTACCTTGCCTAACATTTCACCTTGGCTACTGTTGTGTTTTTTTTTTTTTTTTTTTTTTTCATAGCTCCCTTTTCAGAGCTGATATAGTAGCTTTATGGGTGTGGAAACATGATTTTTATCTTGGCATTGGTTTGAGGATAATCGGGTCATCTGTAGAAAGCAGCCTGAACTCTGACTCTCCTCATTTAAAACCAATGATCTCCCCAGACTCTCTGCCTTGACTGTGCACTCCAGCAATTTGACGTTGTTGATTTATATGAAAATCAGTGTTATACTTTTTTTTTTTTTTGTAATTCTTATCCATTGTTTGCTGCATTAAATAAGTTACTCTGCTGTAGTCATGGTAATTGTACATTCTGGACTTGCTTCAGATGCATCTGTGCCTCATGGGAGCCAGTCACATGACAGCTATACAGAGATTTTTTGTGTCATCGAATTGTGTCCTCTGTGCCTATATCTGATGCAGGGGTCATGAACTTTAGGATCAGTAATAGCAGAAAATAGGGCTAGATGAAGAGAAAGGCTTCTGGAGGATTGCATGGATAGTACAAGCGCAAAAAGAAACTGCTGACAACTAAGCTTTCCTAACTGTCAGGTACTTATGCTCAGCTGATGCAATAATAATTTGCACAGAACAATAAGCTGTATTGCTGTATATAATATTCTTTTTTCTAATGACTCATTATCCTAGGATGATGAGGAGATGAGTAGAATATAAGTGTATTAAAAACATAATTGCTTTTCTATTCAAACAAAAGCATGCAGTGTATACATTGTGACAAACGCCTAATGAATAGGAGTGGAGCTTTTTTGTTCTGTTTCGGTTTATGGCAATGCCTGCCATAACTGCCTATTTAAAATCTTAATTGCTTTTAATTTTAACAGTTATCTGATAGTTGCTTTTGGTTGGAGAATCATACATGAGAATATGCCTCTTCACTGCAGATAAGGGCTGCTTACATATCAAGTATGTCAACTTTTATGATTAAAGTTGCACAGTTGTAAGAAGATTAATTTTGCACAGCTATAGCTATTATAATATAAATACTATACCAACATGTTTTTCATTCTGTTGTAGTCAAAATGCAATAAAAATCCTTTGAAAATATTCATGGAAAAATATTTTACTTTTGAAGATGTCTGCATTTATCTTCCATAGAAGTATTATCACCTGACTTGTATTAAAACGTTATTGTTAAAGCCCTCCTTACGCAAGCATCCGTGCTCAGTTCTGATACTCACTGGTAAAAACCTAAATGCTCAGGATAATTATTCTCTTCAGGTAACACTGGTCCCATGTAGTCAATTCCATAAATACATTAGAACATGAAAGATGCCAAGGCAAATTTTTATTCCACCTACAGACCCACAGTATACCTTTTCTGTTGATGATCAGCATTTCTGGGCTGTAATTTTGGACTCTTCATTATCATCATCTCAGCCAGAACCACCACAGCATGTGATATTTTTACATAATTAAACTTTTTCTCTATCCTTGGCTTATTACCCAAGCCATTGAAGGCCTTTCCAAATGTTTTGGGGCAAAGGTTATGGAAAGAGTGCCTACAGGCTATAGGAACCAGTGAACTATCTGTTAAGTAGGCACTGTGCCCTGTTTTCTTTTGTTGTTTTTGTTTGTTTGTTTTACTGGGGAAATTTGGTCTTTGTTGGCTATGCCTCTTCAGTAGTTTTGTTTGGGCATCCCTGACAGAGATTGTGGTTAAACTGTCTTGAGAGCTAAGTCATGATAATTTATCTTTTAACTTTTCAGAAGACTCAAAGACCATGGTAAAGGCAGAAGAACCAATAGGTACATAATGAACTACACCAAGATGGGATGCAGTGCTGGCATCAGGCGGCATGTGCCTCACTGTAAGGTGGAGTCTCCGTGCTTGCAATGTTCAGACTAAGTGTGCCATCTTTGACAACTTGTTAGTGTGGGGATATTTAAGTATTCTAGTGGAAAGTAATATTTTCTTTACTAAAACTAAATGCAATGACATATTACTTGTGTAGAACAGTCAATAACTGGCATAGTTATTGCCATTTTTTTTAATGGTGCCTTAAATACTTCCACAACTTTTGTTTTTAATGATGAACTTTACTTTATTAAAACCATGATGTACTTTCTCAGAACAGTGACATGCTCTTTCCAAACAAAATCTATTTACCAGTCGCCCTTCAAACAGATGTGTAAACAGATACTTAATTTATGCAGTGACTAAGTACACTGCTTGGTATATTATGGCTCTATAGGACAGATACAATCATAAAATCATAGAATGGTTTGGGTTAGAAGGGAACTTAAATATCATCTGTTCCAATCCCCTTGCCGTGGGCAGGGACACCTTCCACTAGATCAAGTTGGCCACGGCCCCATCCAACCAGGCCTTGAACACTTGCATGGAGGGGGCATCCACAACTTCTCTGGGCAACATGTTCCAGTACCTCACCACCCTCATAGTAAAGACTTTCTTCCTAATATTTAATCTAAATCTCCCCTCTTTTAGTTTAAAGCCATTACTCCATGTCCTATCACTACATTTCCCGATAAAGAGTCCCTCTCCTGCTTTCTTGTAGGCCCCCGTTAGGCACTGGAAGGCTTCTATAAGGTCTCCCTGGAGCCTTCTCTTCTCCAGGCTGAACAACCCCCAATCCCTCAGCCTGTCTTCATAGGAGAGGTGCTCCAGCCCTCTGATCATCCTCATAGCCCTCCTCTGGACTTGTTCTAATAGGCCCATGTCCTTCTGGTGCTGGGGACCCCAGAGCTGAACACAGTACTCCAGATGGGGTCTCATGAGAGCAGAGTAGAGGGGGACAATCACTTGAAACATGACCTGCTGGTCATATTTCTTTTGCTGCAGCCCAGGATACGGTTGGCTTTCTGGGCTGCAAGCGCGCATTACTGGCTTATGTTGAACTTCTCATTGACCAACACCCCCAAGTCCTTCTCCTCAGAGCTGCTCTCTATCCATTCTCCACCCAGCCAATATCTGTGCTTGGGATTGCCCTGGCCCAGGAGCAATTTGTACTTGGCCTTGTTGAACTTCATGAGGTTCACATGGGCCTACCTCTCAAGCCTGTCAAGGTCCCTCTGGATGGCATCCCTTCCCTCCAGCCTGTTGACTGCACTACACAGCTTGGTGTCATCCACAAACTTGCTGAGGATGCACTCGATCCCAATGTCCATGTCACTGATAAAGATGTTATATACCAGTCCCAATACAGGCCCTTGAGAGACACCATTCATCACTGGTCTCCACTTGGATATTGAGCTGTTGACCACAACTCTTTGAACGAAATCATCCAGCCAGTTCCTTCCCACTGAGTGGTCCATCCATCAAATACATGTCTCTCCATTTTAGAGACAAGAATGTGTGAGACAATATCAAATGATTTCATAGAATTATTGAATGATAGAATATCCTGAGTTGGAAGGAACACACAAGGATCATCGTGTCCAACTCCTGGCTCCACATGGGACCACCCAAAAATCAGACCATATGCCTGGGAGTGTTGTCCAAATGCTTCCTGAACTCTGGCAGGCTCAGTGCCATGACCACTTCCCTGGGGAGCCTGTTCCAGTGCCTGGCAACCCTGTCAGTGAAGAACCTTTTCCTGATATCCAGTCTGAACGTCCCCAGTTGCAGCTTCATGCTATTTTCTCGGGTCCTATCGCTGGTCATTAAAGAGAAGAGATCAGCACCAGCCTGTCTATTCTCCCTTGTGAGGAAGTCGTAGGCTGCCATGAGGTCTCCCCTCAGTCTCCTCTTCTCTAGGCTGAACAAACCAAGTGACCTCAGCCACTCACTCTTCATACATCTTGCCCTCTAGACTCTTCTCCGTCTTTGTAGCCCTCCTTTGGACACTCTAATAGTTTTATGTCCTTTTTATACTGTAGTGCCCAAAACTGCACCCAGTATTCAAGGTGAGATTGTACCAGCGCAGAGCAGAGCGGGACAGTCACTTCCCTTGACTGGCTAGCAATGCTGTATTTGATGCACCCCAGGATATGGCTGGCCCTCCTGGCTGCCAGGGTGCATTGTTGACTCATATTCAGCTTGCTGTTGACCAAAAACCCCAGATCCCTTTATGTGGGGCTTCTCTCCAGCCTCTTGTCCCCCAGTCTGTACATATAAGCAGGGTTGCTGATTTGTACAAGTCCAGATAGATGACACCAATTGCTCTTCCCTTATCCACCAATGCTGTAACCCTGTCATAGAAGGCCACCAAATTTGTCAGGCAAGATTTGCCCTTATTGAAACCATGGTGGCTGTCACCAGTCACTTCTCTGTTTTCCATGTGCCTTAGCATAGCTTCTAGGAGGATCTGGTTCATGATCTTTCTGGGCACAGAGGTGAGGCTGACTGTCTTGTAGTTCCCCAGATCTTTCTTCTTTCCCTTTTTAAAATTGGGGGTTATGTTTCCCCTTTTCAGACTGGTTTCTCTGAAACAATTCTCAGACTTCTACTTTCTTCTCTTTGCTTTTCTTCTTTATATCACATCAATATATGACAAAAACAATATTTTGTTCAGAGATTCATCTTGCTCAAATTCCTGACTTATCTGTAAAACACTTCTAATCCTTTCAGCCAACACTTTTGGTGCCTGTCCCAAAAGTAGCTGAATTTTTCCTTGATGGTCTTCAGGTTCCTGGTAAACTATTTTACCAGGGATGCATGGAGTGATTGACATCCTCCAGAATTCTGGTTTTCATTGCTTGTCCATCAGTGTGGATGTACTGGGACAAGCAAAATGTCTTCCTAGGACAGGCTTTCTTAGAGACATAATTCTTTTTCTCCCATCACCCTCCTACCCGAGAAGGAGTATGAGAGAGGTTTAAAGCTGTCCTGTCTCATCCCAGAAGGATTCTTCCAATTCCTTGGAATCCATGTTTCACCTCTCCAATACATTATCTTTTTCAGTATCAGACTGAAGTTCTCCTGGCCAGTGATTCCTGCTAGATAAACAACAGGGTTCCCTCTAAATGTGTGGTGATCTGAAATCTGTTCTCAGGACTTCTGGATCTTCACAACTAAGATGAAGTACTGTTAAAGTATTGCTGTTTAAGCTTTGATTTTGTTGTTGTTGTTTTGGTGTTTTTTTTTTTTTTTTCTCTTTCTCTGGCAATGCTAATTTTTTTCCTTTGGGGAATTNTATACCAGTCCCAATACAGGCCCTTGAGAGACACCATTCATCACTGGTCTCCACTTGGATATTGAGCTGTTGACCACAACTCTTTGAACGAAATCATCCAGCCAGTTCCTTCCCACTGAGTGGTCCATCCATCAAATACATGTCTCTCCATTTTAGAGACAAGAATGTGTGAGACAATATCAAATGATTTCATAGAATTATTGAATGATAGAATATCCTGAGTTGGAAGGAACACACAAGGATCATCGTGTCCAACTCCTGGCTCCACATGGGACCACCCAAAAATCAGACCATATGCCTGGGAGTGTTGTCCAAATGCTTCCTGAACTCTGGCAGGCTCAGTGCCATGACCACTTCCCTGGGGAGCCTGTTCCAGTGCCTGGCAACCCTGTCAGTGAAGAACCTTTTCCTGATATCCAGTCTGAACGTCCCCAGTTGCAGCTTCATGCTATTTTCTCGGGTCCTATCGCTGGTCATTAAAGAGAAGAGATCAGCACCAGCCTGTCTATTCTCCCTTGTGAGGAAGTCGTAGGCTGCCATGAGGTCTCCCCTCAGTCTCCTCTTCTCTAGGCTGAACAAACCAAGTGACCTCAGCCACTCACTCTTCATACATCTTGCCCTCTAGACTCTTCTCCGTCTTTGTAGCCCTCCTTTGGACACTCTAATAGTTTTATGTCCTTTTTATACTGTAGTGCCCAAAACTGCACCCAGTATTCAAGGTGAGATTGTACCAGCGCAGAGCAGAGCGGGACAGTCACTTCCCTTGACTGGCTAGCAATGCTGTATTTGATGCACCCCAGGATATGGCTGGCCCTCCTGGCTGCCAGGGTGCATTGTTGACTCATATTCAGCTTGCTGTTGACCAAAAACCCCAGATCCCTTTATGTGGGGCTTCTCTCCAGCCTCTTGTCCCCCAGTCTGTACATATAAGCAGGGTTGCTGATTTGTACAAGTCCAGATAGATGACACCAATTGCTCTTCCCTTATCCACCAATGCTGTAACCCTGTCATAGAAGGCCACCAAATTTGTCAGGCAAGATTTGCCCTTATTGAAACCATGGTGGCTGTCACCAGTCACTTCTCTGTTTTCCATGTGCCTTAGCATAGCTTCTAGGAGGATCTGGTTCATGATCTTTCTGGGCACAGAGGTGAGGCTGACTGTCTTGTAGTTCCCCAGATCTTTCTTCTTTCCCTTTTTAAAATTGGGGGTTATGTTTCCCCTTTTCAGACTGGTTTCTCTGAAACAATTCTCAGACTTCTACTTTCTTCTCTTTGCTTTTCTTCTTTATATCACATCAATATATGACAAAAACAATATTTTGTTCAGAGATTCATCTTGCTCAAATTCCTGACTTATCTGTAAAACACTTCTAATCCTTTCAGCCAACACTTTTGGTGCCTGTCCCAAAAGTAGCTGAATTTTTCCTTGATGGTCTTCAGGTTCCTGGTAAACTATTTTACCAGGGATGCATGGAGTGATTGACATCCTCCAGAATTCTGGTTTTCATTGCTTGTCCATCAGTGTGGATGTACTGGGACAAGCAAAATGTCTTCCTAGGACAGGCTTTCTTAGAGACATAATTCTTTTTCTCCCATCACCCTCCTACCCGAGAAGGAGTATGAGAGAGGTTTAAAGCTGTCCTGTCTCATCCCAGAAGGATTCTTCCAATTCCTTGGAATCCATGTTTCACCTCTCCAATACATTATCTTTTTCAGTATCAGACTGAAGTTCTCCTGGCCAGTGATTCCTGCTAGATAAACAACAGGGTTCCCTCTAAATGTGTGGTGATCTGAAATCTGTTCTCAGGACTTCTGGATCTTCACAACTAAGATGAAGTACTGTTAAAGTATTGCTGTTTAAGCTTTGATTTTGTTGTTGTTGTTTTGGTGTTTTTTTTTTTTTTTTCTCTTTCTCTGGCAATGCTAATTTTTTTCCTTTGGGGAATTTATTCTTAAAAATCTTGGATTCATCAAAAGGTTTGGGCTAACAGTATGTCCACAGTAGAGACTTGGCAATGATCTAAGTTAGCTTACTCAGCTAAGAGTACAATAGTGAGCTAGTTTACTAGTTAATAGTTCACTGATAGTTTACTGATAATAGTTCAACCAGAATAACTCGGGGCTTTATGCAAAGTAAGGCCTCCTATTTTTAAGGAAGGTTTTACAAGTTGCACTGTATTTTCTGCTGGCAAGCTAGTGGTATAAAGCTTGCCTATATCTTGCTACACAATATGACTAACTGTGCTAGGGACAAACTCTGACACATGTGCCTGGAACAGGAATTATATTTTAATGAGTGAGTTAGAACTTTGTTACATTTTTTTAATATGTTTCTCAAACATGAGGAAATCTCTTGCACAGTATAAGATATGGCAGAACTACTGTGGGATTTTATTTTTGTCTGTTGTTTTTAACCAGTGAGGTAGATGGTAGCAAGCAGTAAGTATGTTTTTGTAGCTGCTGAAATTTAAAGATTTTACTTAATGTTTTTTTGTTGTTGTTTTTGTTTTTTTTGTTTTTGTTTTTGTGTGTGTGTGTGTGTGTGTTCATTATATGTATTAAAATATTTTTGGCTTGGTGTATATTGTATAGGTTTTTGGTAAAATTTGAGTCATAAACTTAGGTTTTATATTATTATTATTATTATTATTATTATTTTTAATATAGGACTCAGTTTTGTAGTACATTCTCATATGCTTAGAATCCCTTCAGCTGTGTCACAACAATACAATATTAGAGTCTTTATTTGTTTTTCACTTGAATAGAATCTACCTAGAAGAAGTGTTGAAATACACAGAAATGTAACCATGGAATAAAATGTAACATCCAGGGATGAAGTTCCCCCCAGATGACATGTTTTGCACCCTACCTCTCATTAAATTATTTTGGGCCTTTTCCTTCTAATTAACAAATTTCAGAAAATACCTACTGTATTACTAATGTGCTCTCTAAGGCTAGCAGATATATTTCAGCCTGAAATCCTAGACTACTCTAGCTGAAGGGAGCAGTTTTCTAGAAAATTTAAATGTAACTACATTAATTTTTCCCCTTCCTAATTCCCACATCCATATTAATAGTTATTTAAGAGCAGTATGTTTCATGTGTGGAGATCATGGGAAAAAGGAAAACAAAGACCCTTAATAATTTGAAGTAATACGTAGCTTGTAGTTGTCTTCTATTCCCCTTTCTCCTTTATAAAGATTTTGCTTAGATCATTTGTTGCCCATGCAGAAGAGGAATGGGATGTGAACAGATATTATCAAAACATGACCTGAACTGGCAGAGGAGACTGGGTTGCGATTAGGTAGTGATGTGCTCCTGTTTTTTATGCATAGTTCTGTTTGTAACCTTTGTTTTCATGTCTGGCTGTACATCTGGAGGAGGTGCTTTTCTTTTACCACTTCTATTTATTCTATGTGATTTTTTTTCCTTCCCATCATTGCAGACTTTTCCTTTTCCTCTTCAGCTGTTGGTGTAAATCAGGCCAGTGGAAGGAGTAAATTTTATATTGTTCATTGGGTTCATTTATATTGGTCATTAGGATAGCACCTGGGACCTCTCTGACCCAATATTTCAGGCTACGAGGCCCCTTTTCAGTGGTTATGGGTGCACTTAATTTTCAGCTTGCCTCTTAGCTTTGGATTCCACGGAAGTATTCCCTGCACACAGGTTTTTTTCTTTCCTTGAGATTCATGTTTACACTTAAGTGCTAGATTCTTGAAAGGCAAAGAAAGTTGTCTGCAAATTTTGTTTGCAGTTTTTCTAGATTCAAAAGTGTTGCATATCATAGCATTTCCACCCCTCCCCTGCTGCCCCATATAAAAGGAATTGCTTATGTCTGGAAAACAAAGTCAATAAAAGCATAGTAAGCAATAGTCCAAACTATGCCAAGTAGATCTTGAATTTGTATCTGCTGACCTATTTGTGTCCTGTCTGTCTTTACCATGGATGTTTGTTCAGTTGTGATTCACAAGTACTGGTTCTACTTTCTCGCTGGGTGGTATCACTTCATAAATATTTCTATGTCTTGCCTATGGTCCCAGCACACTGGATTTCCAGTATTTTGAAAATGCTTGCTGAGAAGTCATTTGGCTTATTATCAAATGGCCGCAGCCCAGCAATAAGCTATAGGTGGAATTTTTAATATGAAGTTGGCAGGTCTCACAACTCAAACTGGGCATTTATTTTTTTTTTCCCTAGAATAGCTTATTAGAATAGTCAAAGGAAAAAAATACAACAACAAAAACTGTTGGTTGTTAAAAAATACTTTCAGAATTGAATGAGTAATTTAGTATTAAAAACAATCGTTGTTTTTGAAATTCTGAAATAGACAATTCTGTACTGATTTTTTTTTCCACTTTATTTTTCAGGTTAAATTTAATATGGAAATTAGATGCTGTTCACAGTATGATTGATTTAGAGAAGCTGCCATAATCTTTTTAGCTTAGAAGTTAAAGCATTCAATGAGTGAGACAACACTGTTCTCTTCCCATTTCCTGACTGAAAACAAGGCCTTGGACCAAAGAACCTTCCTAGAAGCAGATTTCACCTTCCCCTGCCAAGAATTTTTCTGGTCTTGCTCATCACCATACTGTAAAGATGCTCTGAGATAATGTCCTCTCAACATTCCCATCTAAACCTTTTCTTTCTGTATAAATGCCCCAGTAATCTTAGGCAAGGGATTATTAGAATACCTGAGTAAGGGTGATTGTGAAGCCTGGTGGTGAGGTTGCTCACCTGGAAAGTAGGTCACCTTGTTTCCAGTCCTGTTTTCAGATACGACTTTCAGATACGAGAAGCAGTGTGCTTCTCCCTGCATATTGCAGTTAAAATATTCATATCAGGTCCAAAAATGCTCTTACAAGCTAAAACTGAAGTAATATAAAAACAATTATCAAAATTAAAGGCTGCCTAAAATGTATAACTTCTGTAGCCAGACAGTATGCTAGCAGTGTTTATTTCCTGCTGTCTGGGAGGTCATCCTCCTTAACAGCATGAATATAGTTTTCAGACATATGAAACTAATTTACAAGAGACATTAAGAGCATACAAAGGCAAGACAGAAATACAGAAGGAGGTAAAGTACAAAATGTAGTCATCTTTGTCACCAAATAGCCTACAATTAAGAAAGACAATTGTATACTGCATGTAAATAAGTGTTTGTGTTCCAGAAAAAATGAAACAGTCTCTTGTCTTCTTAACACACCACACCAAAATCTACTGTAGCTGATCCCAATCTAATTCACATCCAATGGGATGCTTCATTATTTTCTGAAAGTGAATATGTAATCTGTGATATAATACAAAATGTACTGAGCTGTCAAATCTACATGAAGAGGTATTCTTGGAGACACTTTTTCATAAACAAATTTATGATTTCAGCTGAACTAATAGCAAAAGGAAAAAAAAAACACAACTAACTTTCTCATGTCCTTTTTAGCACTTAAGAACTTAAACAGAGATAACTGACTCAGAACAAGTTTGAAATAAAATCTTCTTAATATAATATTTTTTATTTAAAAGCAAAATAAAACAATAAGCTGTCCTTCTCTACCTCATTCCTACTCACATATGGACACAAGAATCCTACAGCATTGTTGAGTCCATTGTTCCAAAATAAAGCATCAAACCTGGCTGATTTAATGACAGTATTTGGGAAATACTGACATTCTCTTTAGTCCCATCCAGTGCTTGTGTTGGCTTTGGATGCATTTGGATTGCTCATATGCAGATTTGGCTTTTCTATGTTTAGAATTGTCGTGAGGGAAGTTGAAGAACACAGAATCTCCAGGTAGGAATGCTCTGGCAGCAAATGTGCCATTTTTGAGGGGACAGAGCCTGTGCATGTCTTCAGAGGTTTTGGAAACAGTAGTGTAGCAGAGTGTACCTAGTCAGGCAAAGATGTAGTGAGGGTGTTTAGTCTGGAGAGCTGTAATTGTGATTTTTCACCTCTGCAAGAAGCTGAGCCTCAAATTCCACTTTAAGTCAAAAGAGATGCCTTATCATAACAATGCTTTGCTGATAATGAATCACTTTCTGCCTATGGAGAATGTCTTGCTGAAATCTTGGCTTAGCTGACTTCCACAGTGGATGTTTTTCCTGTAAACATCAAAATGCATTGAAGTGTTACATCAAAATGCATGTAAGTGCAACCCTGTACTACTAAAATTAGCATATTGTCTTAACGGTATCTTGTTAGCCTGTCCATCAGTGAATTGTTCTTGAACAATTTTGGATCTCTGAATTGTTTTTGTGGTGTGAGACTTGGGAAGTTTTTCTTGGGAGGAACAGCAAGAGAGATTGTTTAATGCTGCTTAGAGAACTGGAAGGAAAAAGCTATTAGACTGAGGGCAGGATGGAAATGTCATTTGATGTGGAGATAAGTAATTTTTTTGGGCTCACAGAGTCATAGAAGAGTTGATGTGGGAAGGGAACTCTGGAGACAGTCTAGTCCTACCCCCTGCTCAAAGTAGGGCCAACTACAGCAGGTTGCTCAAGGTTGTGCCCAGTTGGGTTTTGAAGGATGGAGATATTCAAGGAGATCCACAACCACTCTGGGAGACCTGTTCTTGTGTTTGCTCACTCTTACAGTAAGAAAGATTTTTTTTTTTTTTTACCCATATGTTTAAGTGGAATTTCTTATTTTTAAGTCTATGCCTATTGCCCCTTGTCCATTCACTGAGTTTGTTTCTGTTTCATTATTTTCTCCCATAAGGCATTAGGAATCTAAAGATGTTGCATATATATTTACTGAGCTAAATGCCATGCAGAAAATATCTTGGTTTAGTTTAGCAGGAAATCTAGTAAAATTTGAGTGGTTATGAAAATCCAGGTTTTATCTGTCTCCTCTTTCCTTTGCTTTGCTGATGTTGGTCTTCAAGGTATAATGATATTGTATTAAAGTCATGATGAGGTTAAAGAGCTCTGACCACTACTGATTTCTAAGTGCATCAATGCTGTCAGGAATATTTGCCAAGCAGTAAGAAGGCAGATTTTGCTCAGTGAAGGTGGTTGAAAAGTAAAATTCCCAGCAGGGATGGCAGTGGGGGATTTCTTAAAGGAATTGCTCTAAGGAATTGTGTAAAATTCCAATCTTGATTGCTTTGCTGTTATTTTCAGTACTGCAATTATTAGTTCTGTTCAGTATCAAAAATACTCATACTTATTGTGACTTCAGGCTTTGTGTGGTTTCTGAATTTCCTTAATTCTCCTAATCTTTCTGTTTTCTTTCTAGCAGCAGCAGCTATGGGTGTACAGAGAACAGACTAGATCCTGCTCTCAGAAATGTATTTGTCTTCCATTTTATTCCACTGCAGTGTCTGTTTGCAGATTTCTCTCAGGACTAGACTGTTTAGTAATACTTGTGATTTTAAGGTATTCATATGATTCATAATCCTTCAATATCTAGTGTGAAGGGAAACCTTAATCAGCAGAAAAAGAAATGTTAATGTGGGTATCATTTTACTGTTTAATGGTATGGTAGATATCAATCTGCTTCCATTTAGGAAAAGAAAAGCAGTGGTTTTGTTGTGAAAACTGCTTTATGTGCTGTGGTAAGGGCTCATATCCCCATCTGGCAAGAGAGGGCGGAACATTCAAATTGTTTTAGCTAACCCTGTGTTTACTAGTGCAAAAGGGACTGAAACATTGCTGTGGAGTAAGTGAAGGCATTACATCGAAGTTGTCAAACGTGGAGTTGTCGGACAGGATCCTCAACTACTGTACACAGTTTTGGACAATTTCTGTTTAATACAGTTGAGAGTCAGAACTGGACTGAAATTGGCCTCTTTTTTTTTTTTTTTTTTTTTTTAATGCGAAGCTATAACAGGAGGACAAAAATTATTCTTGGGTTAAATTTACAGTTTAAAATGCAGTGATATATTAAGCTCCTGAGTTGCAATATACTTCTGATACCTGTCCTTCCTGATAAGGTCAAAAGCCAGGAAAATATGAACTTTTTTTTCCATCCCTAGATAAGAGCATTAGAAACATACTGATACACCAAATATGAAATAGAATAAATTAAGGGAAATAAAGTCAGTGGAAAATTAATGTGCACCTTATACTTGTTTTCAAATGCTTACTCTCTTGGCATTTTGCTTGGAGAATATTGGAACTCTTTTCCCTTGTATAGAGTTCAAATGCATTTCAGATAATTCAAGTATAATAGGGCTGTTTACTTTTTGTTTGTATCTCTCTGACATTCCAAGTCTGTCAGTGTTTCTACCTCATTTTCTATATTGTTGACTTTTAGAGGCATACTTGCTCTGTTTATTCAGGGCCTCTAAATATTTGATTATTAAAATCAATGTGTTAGGTCATAGCAATCACTGGCATGTGGTCATTGTGAAAAAAAAATGATAGAAACCAGTGGTGAACTTTACTGTCTTTCCTACATGAAAGCATAAGGAGCTGAACCGAAGTACACTGTACTTGGCATTATTTGTGTGCTGGCTTTACATGATGCAGACAGACATAATAGCCTTTAGACAGCTACTAAACATTATTGCAAAAATCTCCAAAATGTTTAACATGTTCTGTATAAGGTAGAACATCTTGTGTTCACCTCTGGTTCTGCCAGGCCAAGCAGGCTTCTATGTTGTGAAAAAAAAAATGAGCTGGAAAAGTGGGAAATAGCAGAAACAGTGCAATGGGAATGTGAATGTCAATGGAATGAATGTGTGTGGGAAGGAATTTTGCTCTCCCATTAAAAGAGAAAGCTGATACTTCCATAGCAGCTTCTGTTTTCCAGAAGCTACTTCATATGTGTCTGCAAGAGTAAGTTGCAGTTGTCTTGTATCTTGTTCTCTTCCCCAGTCTTCCTGCTATACCCCTTTTTCACACCCGCCAACAAAGAGAACTAGAGAATGCAAATAAATTGCCTGTCTGAAATGGAGGCAGCTGTGGGATTTGGTTGACATTAGTGTATTGTGGAGGGATCCAGATGCACAATACTCATCAAACTTCTATCAATACTAATTTACTAATATCAATAATAATCCATTTCCCAGTGGATCAGCTTTCTCAAGCAGGGTCTGTGCACTACTTACAGCTCTCTGAGCCCTTCAACTAAGGTGCCAATAAAGCTGACTGCTGTTCTGGGGCTATTGACAGTTATTAAAAATGACCTTGATGTAATTTCATGCCTATCAAAACAAAGGCCATATGTTAAGGATTATGAAAAGCTACAGTGAAGGAAAGCAATGACAGGCTTCTGCTGGGTGAGGGTAGAGGGAGGTCAGCATATGTGAAGATTATTCGTTCCCCTCCTCTGCTTCTTTTCCTAAGTCACTGAGCCATGCCCCTTGGTAGGCAACTGTTATGCTAAAGGCATAATTGGAACAATTTAGAGCTCAGGGGTACACTTTTTTAAAGATCTGTCATAGCATATCATCTCAACAGTTAATGTGGCGTAAAATATCATAAACACTGCTGAGGACCCTGGAGTCCCTATGGCAGGGACCAATCGATACGACCCAGTGGATGATCTCTCTTCACTCGCAAATAGAGGGCAATGTGAGGAACACTCTCACTTTCTTATTCTGCTACTTTCTAGGCATACCAGGCTTTTACCTGGGTGATTGTCATGAGCAGGCAAGAAAAGATAGATGTGTTGTACCTGAGGCATGGTCATCATCAATAAGATCTCACAAAACTATGTGGAGATTAAGTCTGAAATAAAAAATAAATTCCTTCCTGTTAACAATCAAAATGTATCTTGCTATAATATGCATATATGAAACCACAGTTAGAAATCCAGAAAGTTTACAGGCAGTAACCTTTTTCCTTTGCTCCTAAAAATGAATAGGCAAGTTTCTCCACTGACATTTTTTTAGAAGTTATTTACTTATTTTTCCTCTCTTGAGTGTGAAAGTCCCTTACCAACTCAGTAATTGTGCACGCAGACCTCAGGTTAGCTACCTCCGCATGGAGCTGGTGCTTCGGCTTTGTAATCCTGCCTCTTACCCCCAACATTGAAACCTGGGCTGCTTAGTGCAATGGGAGAAACAGGTAAACGGTTTATGGCTTCCGGATGCTCTCACCCGTCCCAGCCCAAACTGCCGCTGGACTGCTTTTAAAAGTGCTAAATAGCTGCTATCTCTAGAGTCATTTCAGTGAAATCCTTCCCTTTTGTGATGCTGGAGGACCAAGGAGGGTAAGGCGCTTGGTGTCCCTGGTAAAAAATTGCTGCACTGGGGACAGGAGCAAGGTGACTGTGCTCTGACAGCCAGACCCTAAACCAATGGCAAGACCTTCATGGGAGCCTTGTCAGTAGGAGACGATGGACTTTAAACTACAATTCTCTAGGCAGCAATGAAATTTTAAATTAAGTATTTAACTGACTTGAAATAAATCACTTAGGGTCACATCAAAATAAAACAACTTTTCCTGTCAAGAAAATTAAATAAAAATAGTTCTCGAAAATTTACAGTTTTATACAGGAAATTAGCACATAGATTTTTCTGCAAAAATTAGAGATTTCTCTCTGACTTCAGTAAGTATTTTATTTCCAGTTTCTTTTATGTATGGCATAGGACAAGTAGATGAATGTCTGCATCATTGTAAATACAGTGTTGGTCTTTTGGGACTGTTGTGAATTAAAATGTTAATACTCATTTTTATACTTATGCAATTAGTATAAATTGAGTTCAGTTACTTGTTGAGTTATTTGAAAAAAGATATAAACATCATTTTTTAAAAAAGAAATCTTAGGGACTTAGACCACTTAGACTAGTGGTCTGGTTTGTATATAACATAGCCCATTATAACTTTCATTTTTTGGTTTATTTAAGGGTTCTTATAGCACGAGACTGTGACAAATCGTACTCCAAGCCCACAACTGGAGGTGTGCTCTCTCTGACAGGTGTTGTCTCCTGCCGCTTGTCTTCATGTCCACATCACCCTTTCTTTTGTGTGGCTCCAAAGGTTCAGTAGATTGGGCTGTGGACTGATGCACTTGAAAACTCATTTACAGGCAAAAAAAGAGTGCAGAAAAGGGGAATTTTCCTTACTCACAAAGGTACCTCCATCCAGTTCACCATGAGTCTGCACACATTTTTGTGCTGACTCAGCACTGTGAACAACAAGTGAAGGTGGAAAGAAGCCACTGGAGGAACGACCAGGTCAGGGATTATACTTCATGTACTGAAATGCATCATGTACAGCCTGATTTTGCTGAATTGAATTATTGGTCTGATGGAGGACTAACATTGGTAACCATTACTCTCCTTCAAAAAGTTTCTATTGACTTCTAAGTAAGTTGCACAAGCAAACTTAAGTGTGGAAGCCTGTCTAGGGATGATCTTCTTGTTTTCTTTCCAAGACTTGATTTTGTTGAAACAGAGAACATGACATATGGTTTGGTTTATTGAGTAAACAACTACTTCTTCTCTAAATGATTGTTTAGAGTATGTGCACTGCTGGTAACTAACCTTACCTAGAAATTGCTACAGATGTACACACGTGCTTTTCTAGATGAAGTTTTGAACTTAAAAGCCTTGCAAATTTAATTAAAAGAATCTTAAGGTGTTATGCATATGCTTAGGGTTTCTGTGAAAGTCTGAATGTCTCTGTTCTGCTTCTTTTTTTTATTATTATTATTTGTTTTTGTTTTTGAGGTATTATTTTACTAGAAAGTTTGAACCAGTATGTGCATTCCCTATATAATAACACTTGTATATCTTACTATCTGTAAGGTGCTTATTCTTGCAACTTCTCTGTGAGGGAGGAAAGTATTTTCATAATTAAATTTAAAAATGACTTAGAAAATATTCATAATAAAAATATTCATGTAAGTAACTCTTGAAATTTTAAGGGGGCTTTAAAGAAATGCTTGCGTAAAAAAGGATAATTTATTCATTTTTTCAGATCTGAAAAAAAAAAGTCTCCTTTAACATGTGAAATCTTAAAAAAGGTTAAAGAAAATGGTGAAGAACTAGTACGTTTGGAGGGAAAAAATATCCCCACCCATGTCATTGCTTTACTTTAGGATTTATTTGCATTGTCACCTATATGGAGAAGCAACTTTTTTTTTAATCATTTCTTTTGGAAATAGAATTTCCTTTAGTGCTTCTCCTTTGGGAGAATTCACCAGGATATCTTTTAGTGTATTTACACAAGCAAGCCTCTCTGAATGTTGACAAGTTCTAAGCTTTCATGTTATAAGATATTTTTTCACTAATACCACCACATGGTAGTATAATTATGCTTTTAAAAAAAAGACTCATATAACTAAAATGAAGGCAAAAACTGCTTAGACACGGCCTTAGTTATGCATCTGGTAATGATAATGCAATTGACTCCCATGACTAAAGAAAATCATTATAACAAAACAGAGTACAGAATAAATAAGCAAAAATACAAATAAAAGCACAATATAGAAAAAAACAATCACAAAGAAAGTTAAACTTAACATTTCAAAGATCAGACAGAAGACAGGTTATGAAGGACAAATACAACACAACAATGACAATTTATGGGTTTGCTACAATTTTTTTTTTAACTCAACCTTTTTTAAACTAAAATGATTTTAAATTGCTGCGTTTTATTAGGGGAAATCAGCTTTAGTTGACATGCTAAAGTCTGCATTTTCTTCACATAAGAAAAAAGTAGCATAATTTAAGTTTATATTCTGGTATTTTATAATGTGTCAAATGTGTCATTGCTGTATTACCAGATCAAAGAGTTCTAAGTGACACTTTCTAATCAAGACTGTCAAGAGGTTTCATTAGTAAACAGAAGCAGGAAACACTTGGGATAATGGTTCAATACATATTTTGCGGTTCTGAAAGAAGGATAAGGCAGACTTTTTTTTTTTTAAGTAATAAGCCACTTAAAAGCTGTTAAAATGAATATTTAGTAACACACTAAGACAACATTTAAAACTAAAGGTGCTATCATTTAGCTGAATGATGCATTTTATCAGACCTCTGCCCATTTAAACGTGTTTGGGCTGAAATTCTTTGCAGAAATGACTTAAAGGTAATCATTTGCACCCAGCACTTCAGATAATAGAAGAATCCTCCCATCCAGAGCTGGCTGCCAGAAAAGTAATTTTAACATAGCATTTAATCTTCTTTAAAGTTTTAGTGCATGCAAGAGATTCCTAGCTGACAGCTGAAAAAAAAACTGAAGCTCTGAAGTATGAGATGGAGGAAAATGTGGGTGTATGGCATGCAAATTTATCCTAACAGCCTTCACAGCTTTTCTTATCCTACTTTTGAGAAATATCTCAAGGGGCAGAAGACTACAGAAGTGCATATGTCTATATGTTATCGGTCACACTCCTTTTTGGCATTACCATCTGGCTTTTGTGACATACTGCAAGGCAATTTTCAAACTCCTTTTGAGAGGTAGAGGGTGGCATTTGGACATACAAGCACAAACTCACTCATGGTACTCAAACTCACCATATTTGTTATCTGTTTGGAGCAGATTTGGATCCACAGGACTTCACAGAATAGCTGTTCTTGAGATGGGGTTAACAGAGATCTGTGCTTGCCAACTATAGATGGTATGCAAAACAGGCTTTTGTCCTTTTATTCTGCTCAGACTTTAGCCATCTGTCCAACATTTCTGGATGTATGACAACCCAGGCAGAGTCAGAACTTCACATGGAAGATGTCTGGCAGTGCTATTGTTACATTACTTTATGCAGTACCTGGAGGTCATAAATGAACAATAAGCATATGTAAATCTGAAGGCTGAATTTGGACTCTTGGTCCTCCATTTTGAGGTAAAAATCTAATAGTCAAATTTTCCTTTAAAAAAATCTTATTATAGACACAGATGTCTTGAGAAATATTTTCTTCAAAATGATATTTAATATAAATTGTTCTTAACACCTATGTGACCTTAGGAAACTTACAGTTGTGAAGGCTAATACAAAAACTGTACAATAGTCACACTGACAAAGACCAATTCTTATCTGGGCAGAAAAATAAGTTTTTCCATTCATAAAGAAAAAAATTATCCAGCAGTTATTAGAAAGGTTCTTCAAATCATGGGACCAAGATAAATTAATATTTTTATTAATATTCAGGGTAAAAAGTAAAGATGTGCTAAAGCTGTATGTTGACTGCACAAGTCTGGAAGGCATCATAACACGAAGTTTTGGAACAATCTTCAGGAATGATTGGATTATTTTAAAAACTGTGCAGGGAAATGATGTCCTCTGTGGTTTAGCTTTGTCTCCTTATTCGTCACATCTATTATAGGATTAAATCAGGCATATTTATACTGGCTTCTGTGTCTTTCAGAATTTCTACAAATTGCTTGGGATTCTGACCAAGAAATGGTTTAGTATCAGAGTTGATGGGGGACAGATCTGGAGTACATTTTATATCTGTTTCTCTCCTGTTTTGGAAGTTTTCTATTTTGTGCATACTGAGTCTTCGTAGAAAATTGTTAGAAGAATCTATATTTCTTGAAAATCCATCTTAAATTAAAAAAAAAAAATCCCTATGTTTTCTAAAAGATATGTCAGTTACAATGATCTTGCATGGGAGAGCTCTAGCGCAGCTTACCAGAGTTGGTTCTCTTTATAAAAATTGAGTCTTTAATTGTCCTACATATGCATCAAAGGGAACAGACCTTTTCTGCCTTTAGATAAGTGCACTGCCCCTTACTTCTAGTTCTTATCCAAATCAGTATCTTAAATTATTAAAATTATTTTTGATCCAGTACTCTATCTTTTTTTTTCTGTCCTTTTTCATCTGCAAAATACATTTGCAGATCTGTTTTTACAATGTGCCATGGAAGTGTATTCAGCATCCTCAGATCATTTAATGTGTTTCACTGCTCTTAGCTTAGAGCTTGACCCTGCTGAATTATCTGAAATATTTATGAGTCCAGCCTGGTGACTGCATTGCTTTGTACTAATATTCTGTACATATTTTCCTGTATTTATTATTATTATTGTTGTTGTTATTGTTATTATATTTTTACTTTGCATTCTGACACTTAAAATCCAGGATAAAATTCCTCTTTTCTTATTCTTTCATCAGTGTTGCCACTTGTCTGTTCTGCTTGGCTCCAAAAACACACTGATCCAACATTTATAAATTAACTATCTCACTTTTTAACTTTCCCTTCATTTTATTGCTGTGCTTATTTATCCATGTTTGGGGCACCTAATAGGAAGACCCTGTAGACTGAACGACCTGATGATCACATGGCTATGCCAATCTATTTAGTCCACAGTCTTGATATATTTCTGAGAAAGACCAGTTCAGCAACATCCACAATGGCTTACAGAACATGCCAGTCCTAGATGTCAGTGTACCATGTACTGCTTCATAATTACAGTGTAATGCCATCATACCACACATAAATGAATACAACTTTCTGCATGCCTTATGGATCTCTGCTATGAAAAAGTTCCCTATAAATGTTGTATCACCATATTATTGATAGTGTTAATTTCCCAGATCTTGACTGACATTGTTAGAAACCTGGCAATTGGATTTTGCCCCCCAGTTATAATAAGTAACTTACAAAGGAGGCTAAAGATTGAGGTGATGCCTACAAAACCAGGGCAATAATGTGAAGAGGCTCTTAACTGTATATACTGTTACCTATAGTTTCCATACAATATAGTGCCTTGTGTTCCAGGAAAGCAAGTTGTGCCTCTATATATAAAGCCACCAGAAACAACATTCCCTGATAAACACTAAATCTGTCAATTTTGCATTAAGGATAGAATAAGCTTAAGACCATGATCTCTGACAGCAGGGAACAAGAATTACTCCTACATACAACTGGCTACTGTGTTTAACAGCCCACTGCTTTCAGAAGAAATAATGCACCAATTATAATGAACTAATTCAACCACATCATCATAAACCAAACCCTTAACTTTTTAATCTTAGCTCCCAGGTGCTTGTTCATAATATTATAACGATGGGATTACAATACAATGATTTTAAAAGTACAATGGGTATCAAAGTGTTAAATTTAGCCAATTATAGTGCAGTCAGCTAAATCTCACACCTTACTCCTTTTTCTCCCACTGTGCTTTGTTTCTGTGCATACATCTGCGAAAGTCCCTAAGTAATTCTAACAGTTTTTTTCAGCTCCATGGAATGAAGTTCTTGGACCAGCTAGCCAGCTGCTTTTTGCTACCAATCATGAGACTGGATGGTTAAACCTAGTCTTGATGAAATTTCCTAATCGGGAACTAATTTATTGTGCATGATGCTATTTCAGACTTGCTCTGTTTTAGTCCCAGAGACATTTGTGTTTCAGTCATGCAAGAGATGACTCCTTTAGAAATGAAACTGCAGTTATAATTTGGAAATCATAGTATCTGCTGGTATCTTTTAGTTGTTTCCTGAAAGACAAAAGGTGGTATTCTTTTTGGGTAAAGGAAAAAAGAAACAGTTTTTGTTGAAAGTGTCAAAAGTCTTTTTTGTAGTAGTTTATGACAGAAAGGTTATAACTTCTTTTAGTCCAATATGTAATATGCTATTTGTTATGTTATTTTGCAAATATGAGTACTTATCAGGGTAACAGCAACAATGCATATAATAGTACTCATCAATATTTTAGGTCCCTTGAGGTGTTTATTAAGAAGAAAAATTATTCAAATAGCAGGCACTTTTATCCTTTACAAAGATCTTGTGTCATAAACAAGGAGTTATCTGGTGCATTCAGCATACAATGGCATCAATGGTTAACATATTGAATGGGGATGTTAACTTCTAGGGATACTTAGGAATGAATTGCCTGTGGCAGCAAGTTCTCTGCAGAGCTCCAAAGCGAGCTCAGTTGAGACTTTACTTCTGGGTCAGAAGGAATGTGTATTTTTTTCCTTTCTGCAAAGAAAACACAGAGCCATGCAAAATCATTTTAAGTGCCTTTCCATTCTGTAATTGTCTGCCACACGTTTTATTTTAAAATTGCTCTTTCCTCAGGATTAAGACTTCTTATTATTTTTGTTGTTTTTTCCTTTATTCTTGGATCTATCATAACATCTCCTGTTTTTATTCTTCTCGTTCTGTTACCGTTGATGGTCAAAGGCTGAGTGACTCTCCCGCACGTTTCACAGTCATGGGGAAGACTTACAGAAAGAAGTTTTAGACGATGATTGTGCATTAATAGTCTTATTGTTTTAACTGAAGTGAGTAGCAGGATCTGGGCTTATTCTGATGTTGATGTGGGGGACCGTAGCTGTAAATGAGTCTTCCTCATTCTGTTCAGGAATCTCACTGGCATGTTCTATGTCTACTTTTCTTTTTCCCATCCTTCCCTCAGCTGGTAGCTCTGAAGCTCCCATAAACCTGCTGCAAATTCTTTGGCTTAGCTGCCTGCGTTGGAAAGCATGTCTCCACACAGTTATAATATGTAACTACTGTACATGTTTCTATGTACTGTACTGTAAAAGAATGCAGCTTTTGTCTGTATTTTCCTGTCTTTTGAAAACTCTTTAATAATAGTTCAAAGCTATTCACTGTGCTACAACAGTTCTGTATTGCATGGAGTACCCACACAAGTGCAAGGAATAAGGCTTGGAGGGTTATATTTTGAAGATTTTTCATCATTTTTTTCTGCCCATGAGTTTTAGGGGAGATCAATGATTACTGTCTCTGAAGATGGCTGGAGTTTGTTCAGTGCTTATCCCGGACTTGCATAATAGCCATGGCAGCAAAAGATAGGAAGACTAATTAGTGTTAACAGAGACTCAGAAACTCGTGAAAAAAAATATTAATGTGTGCCAGGTGGGCTGACTTCTCAGTTCTGAGCAGCAGCAAGGGCTTCTGTCAATACTACATTACAAAAGCACACAAATTCACCTCCACATGTTGTGCATGGAGATGTGGTGCACATGCCAAAATTTTCCTGTGTATTCTTGCTAGAAGAAAAAGCAAAACTGGAGTGCCAGGGAAATGGATCCACTACTATTTTATTGCTCATATGGCCATTACTGTTTCTGATAATAGTTCACCTGCAGCATGCATGCAGTGTGCCTGACAAACATGCTGTGGGTGTGTGCATGAGATACATTCCCTAGCAGTACGTTTATCTAGATATGTCTTCAGAATGTTTTTTTTTTTTTTTTTTTTTTCTGAGCTAGATGCAATGCATTACACTCTAATCCCCTGGTAAAATAGCAGATAAATTTTGTCTAATGCCAGCATTAGTCATTTCTGTATTAACAGAACCTTCAACCTAGTATTTGTGCTCTCCTAGATATGCATGGCTTGGCTTCACTTCAGCCTTCATGCTGGGGACCTTCCTGGACTACAGCCAAGCTACTGAGTATGAAGGATTAAATTTGCCCTTGTTTCATAGCAAGGTTGTATGGGAGCATTCCAGGACTAATTTTCATAATTTGACAGTCAGGAGGAGAGTTGATATATTTCTTTCTTTCTTCATGCTCTCCTGAAAAGGACAGCCTGCCTTTGCTGAATCTTGAACACTAAACACTACAAAGGTTTTCTTTTGTATTGCTGCAGGTGTGTGACAGTTCAGATTTACTTGTATATGGTTAGAGTAACACTGTGTTGTTGTCCTGTAGGGAGCTAAATATGGTTTCTTGGCTTCTTACCATTCCGCATTTGGACAGGACTATTCCAAATATTTTGCACGACCCTTTATTTTGTTTACATGGATGGGGTGCAGGGAAAGTGCTTTTCTGAGTATAAGATATACTTGAGATTGTTTTATTCCTTTGTGCTCTCCCGTAACAGCAGAGCATGTTCTTTTCTGAATTAGGAGAATTGTAATGACTTCTAGGAGTCTTTTCTGATTTTTTGAAGAATTATAATTTGAAACTTGTTAAATGTATGCTGATGTATTTTGCTGCCTATTTACACTCAAGTTTAAAAGCAAAATTGGTCTTATTATTGACTCCTAATGTGCTACAGAGGGGTCACCACTAGTGAGAGAGTATTATTTGTTTTATGCATGTTTTTCATCCAACAGGCTGGAACAGATTTTAAAATTTAATTAATAGATTAGCTTGCATTTCACAAACGGCATAGTTAAGTGACTTGACAGAGGTCAAAAAATGAGAGGAAGAACTTTTTTATTTTATTTTATTTTATTTAAAAACTTTATAGGTTCAATTCCACAGTCACTTTAAACTGACATAAATACAGGCTGGTGCTGTTAACATGGTGGTTCTGCTTCACCCCTCAGCCTAGCCGTCTCTTCAAACTCCCCGCTTCACCTCCACCTAGTGAGGTTTTTCTGACTGCTTCTCTTGCCCGGTAGATTCATTATGTCACCGTGGGTTGTAATCTGCCATTTAAATGGAGCACACCTTTTAGCTTCCCTTCACAATTTGAGAAACTTCAGTTGTTTCATAATCACTTGAGGTCACTTGCTTTATAATTAGACAGTGCTGTCCCATGAGACACATGATGAAATGGACATATAATGAAGTGGATTTATTCTTAAGTGTTTTCTGGATGACTTGGAAGCAGTCCTAGAAGGGATAGTATTTATTCATTAGTGTTTTTATAATCAAACTTTATCAGATGCAGCAGGTATCTAGAAATTTAAAAGGTGAGCAACATGGAGAAATGTTTACATACCTTAATTACATGCTTAAGTTAAGCATCTATGCTTACTCTGTTTTTAATAGAGCTTCTATTAGGGCTTTGCTTCACAGGGAGCTGTATTCCTAAATTATGTGCTTCAGGTGAGGTTACTCTCTTTCCCTTTATGTCAAAAATGCTGAAGATTGCATTTGTCTGTTTAAGAAGCAGAATAAAATGAGAATGAACAAAGCATATTGTGTTAAACAGTTTTACACAGATAGTCATCTAAGGTACCTGATTGCTGCCTAATGTTTATTTCTTGTTTGTTTGTTTGTTTGTTTGTTTCGTACAGAAAGCTTAGGAGACAAGGAAGTACTTTAACCTGTGTTTCACAAACCGGAGATCTGAGGCACAGGAATAACAAACAATGAGCTGAGGAGAGAAGCCTCCAGAGTAGAGGAAATGATCCCGGTTTTAATTCCCTTGAGTGTGAGACCAATCTTCTAAATAGGAGATCTGTAAATACAGGAATGTTTTTCCCACAGGAGAGTATTTGGATAAGGAGAAGGATTAGGACTTTAAA
>VXAA01004712.1:129195-131958 GCA_013399115.1 Anseranas semipalmata
TCAGTTCTCTGTTGTTCCATAGACTACATCTCTTATGATTCACAAAGATGTATTTTACTGAATGTGTGTTATTTTATGGAAGTAGTAATGTGTGATACTTGATAACTCTAGCAATTTATTTCTACCTCTTTTATATTTACAGAGATGTAGGAACCTGCCTCTCATCAACTTCATATGTATGAGATCTCAAGGATAATACCGAAATCTTTCAGTTATTACTGTCATGCATTGTACAACTGCTAGGACCATCCTATTCAATAAATCTAATTTGTCTAAACTGTCCAGCTTTGTAATCCTGATAAATTTTTACTATTTGGCAAGACTGTGACCATATATTTTCTTCAGAGTTGTCTTACATGTGCACATAACTAGTGAATGTTAGGGTTATTCATAGTCCATAAAAAGTTAAACATACAGACCTGGGAAGGCTTATGAAACTTGAATTCTTGCTATTGTCATCTCTGCAGAAAATCTAAGTTGAGTGCCTTCTAAATTTCTTGGTATTAAATCAGCTTATTTTGCCCACCAAATTAAACTGTTTGTGATAGACTGGGCAATTTTGCCTGACAAACATTAACAAGTACTCACATATCTTGATCCATCAAACAAACTCAGTTCAAGTGGGAGTTGTTGAGGAATGGTCACATCCTCAGCTGAGGAATAGCACTGCCATGAGTACACCTGACCTGCTAATCTTTATTAATTGAAAGTAAAATAAATTAGGTTAAAAAAGCTTTAAGTAAAATAAGACTTAATGCTGGAACCACACAACCATACCTATGCAGTTTCCAGCTTTGAGGTACCTCATATCTAGCTAGTTTGGAGAGTAAGATCATTTTGCTGTTTTCTGCTTGCCACAGTCATAACCCAAAGTGTAATTCACAACATTAGTCACTGGAAGACCCCTGTCCATATATCATGATGAAAGTTTCTCAAATTGAGTCTTCCATCTGCTGTCAATAAAAATTAGTATTTGTGCTTCAACTTAGGGAGGACAGTGTGAACAGGGATTTCCTTTTCATAAGGAAACCTGGGTTCTGTTCTTTACTCCATGGCTTTAGGTAGCATTACACGAGTCATTTCATACCTCTGTCAAGTGTAGTGATTCATACCTCTGTCAGGTGTAGTGATATCATTTGCAATTGGCTTTTGGGATCTCTTGATGAGAAGTAACGAAAATTAAGAGGTATTATTATTACTTGTGATCATATGCAACAAGCAGAACTTCTGGTTTTTGTTTTGTTCCTGCTCTCTCCCTCCCACCCCTTAACTTCTACATTGCCTGCTTCCTCTGCTTTCTCTTGCCTTATGTACACATATCTATAGGTTTATGAATGAAAGGAGTTTATTCCCTGGTTGAGTTCCTGCATGTCAACATGCAAGCTAGAAAGAATTTTCTCAGCCTAATTTTAACTAAACTGAAAATAGGAGTTCCTAATGGGAGTGCTGACACAACCTTAACTAAGGCAGTGTGAACACATTGCTATAATTTATAATGTCAGTCTATATTCCAAATGGTTTCTCTATATACTGCATGCTCCACTCAAACAGGAAAGGAAGGTACTGCAGTGAGTTATTGTGTAATTAATCATTTGACCATGAGGGACTCATTTACTAATTAAAAATGTAAAAAGAGTAAATTGAAATAACCAGTGACTACTAAATCACATCTTTTGACATGTCAGCAGCATTGTAATACATCATAATGTATCAGTCCGAGGCATGCAGATTCTACATATCCTGTTACCTTTTACTTCTGAACTGCCCAAACCATTCATTATGCTTTCAGTGTAGTTTCTAGTACTATTCATACAAGTACCATAGTGTGCTAAATTGAAATACAAGATACTGCTCAGGTTGATATATGCACATATTAATAGGCAGAAGTGTATGATTCTCTGCTCTGCTGACTGTGCCCACCGTCTCTGAATATATCATAGGGGAACAACTCTGCTGTGACAGGATGTTCTCTGGGAAATAAAACTGTGACTTAGAAGCCTAGATTTCAGGTTTGTCTAGATATTCCTGACTGTTGTATTTGTGGCAGATGTATCAGATCTGTGCCTTAGTTACAGCAGTTCATGATTTGGTATATTGGCATGGACTCACCTTTACTGTTAGGTTAAGGTGTCTATGAGACTGTGGGTTGAAGGATTTGACATACTGCACAGCTACAGTGCTCAGGACCATTGTCTGTGGGGTGGAGAAGGAGAGTTGGTAGGACAGCTGAACCAGAAACCTCTCAAACCATCATAAATTACTCATCTTTCCTGAGTTAGAGTATCAAGGACCAGATCTCAAGAGACTTCAAGTGTTGTGAGTTTTAATTCACCATGGCCTTTGAAAAGCATTAAGTTTAAATATTTTTAAGAGGTGGTAGTGGGAATTTCTGTGCAATTTTGTTTTATAGTGGAGTTGAGGGGAAAAAAATATAAATTTCACATTATTAATGTTAACTGAAAAAATGTCTGCATTGTTAACCTTGTACACTGAAGCTGCTTTTACTTTATATGAATGTGGAAATACATCTATGACTCCCAAGAAGCTGGGAGTGAGAAGTACAGTTCTGCTTTGAAAGAGAGCTTTACAAAGTTGCAATTTTTATCTTGGACTTTTTAGTGTGTTCAGCTGGAAACATTTACATCTCATGTTGGTAGAAATAATGTTTGTTAACATGATTTTATGTAAAATCCTAATGGGGAATAGAGTTGTATCTGTCTTTTCTTAAAAAAAAAAAAAAAAAAAAAAAAAAAAAAGATTTTT
>VXAA01004712.1:131995-155215 GCA_013399115.1 Anseranas semipalmata
GGGGAAAAAAGTTTTTTTTGTTTTTTCTTAAAAAAAAAAAAAAAAAAAAAAAAAAAGAGTTTATTTTCCTAGCTCCAATGAGAATGAATCAATTATTGTATTCATACGCTGATCATTAGAAGAAAATAGATTATTAAGTAGTGTGGCTTGCAAGTCCTCTATTAGAACATGAATGAAAAATGTAATATGCTAGTTTAACTTTCAGGTCCCAAGCTGAGCTTCCAGACTTGGAGCAGGCTTTCTTGTTTTTATTTTCTCAATTACAGAGGCAGATCAACTTCTGAAAGCTACTGCATGACAAGCAATATTTAGGCTTATTATGATGCTTTTATTGAAAAGTTCTCTTCAGTATCTCGGGTATCCATAATATCAAAGGTTGCAGGTATTACAGATTTCATCTAAAGACAACTGACTCATAATGGGAGTCTGGCTTTTTTTATACTAGAATAGTAAAAATGATTTTTTTTTTCATACCTTCAACTCATGAATTTATACTAAGCATGGAAGTAGGAGGAAAAGAAAGAGATTGTATTTTTGCATCAGGAAACTTGGAAACAGGTAATGTTTCCTAATTGATTAGATAAGTGTGTATTGGACTTTACCCTGAAGTGAGGCCCAACACACAGAAAAACCTCAGTTATTTGGTAGTCTTTAAAATTATGGGGAGAAAAAGTGATGGGGGAAAAACAGTTATTTCTGTTTCAAAACTGTGGCATGATAAATAGTACTCATTAGAAGAATATACCAATATTACTGTGGTGGGTTAACTTTGTCTGGGTGCCAGGCACGCACCAAGATGCTCTCACTCCCTCTCCTTGACAGGAGAGGGGGAGGAGAAAATAAGATGAAAAAACTCACAGGTTGAGATAAGGACAGGGAGATTGCTCACCAGTTACTGTCACAGGCAAGACAGACTAAACTTGGGGAAGATTAATTTAATTTATTGCCAATTAAAAACAGAATAGGATAGTAAGAAAGAAAAACAAAATTATAAAACACCCTCCCCTACCCCACCCATTTTTCCCTGTCTCATTTTCACTCCTTTGCTACTTCTCTTCTGCCTCCTCCCTAACGCCCTGAGCAGCATGAGGGAATGGAGGTTAGAGTCAGGTCATCTCTGCTGCTCCTTGCTTTTCACATTTTTCTGCTGCTCCAACAGGGTCCCTGGCAGTGGACTGCAGGGGGACAACCTTCACCATGGTCCTTATCATGGTTTGCAGGGGAATCTCTGCTCTGGCACCTGGAGCACCTCCTCCCCTTCCTTCTGCACTGACCTTGGAGTCTGTATAGTCGTTACTCTCACAGTTTTCTCATTCTTCTCTCTCACAGTTACCATGCAGCATTTATTTTTATTTTCATTTTCATTTTTATTTTTATTTTTTATTTTTACCATTTCTTAAATACTTTATCACAGAGGTATAACCAGCGTTGCTAAATGGCTCGGCTGTGCCCTGTTGTGGGTCCATTTTGGAGCTGGCTGGAAATGGCTCTGTCCAACATAGGAGCAGCTCCTCACATAAGCCTCCCCTGCAGATCCTGCTGCTACCAAAACCCATAAACACAATACTGTGTTGAAAATACATGTGGACCATGCAACAGTAGGTGGTCTTTTTCTTCTTCGTTCTTTTCGCCTTTCTTCTTCGTTCTTTTCGCCTTTCTTCTTTTTTTTTTCTTCATTTTCTTCTTCTTTATTTATTTATTTAAGACAAGCTGGATATTTCTAGGAAGCCACTGTGCTGTTTAATTTTTAATTCACAAGACCTCATGTTCAGAGTCTTTAACAATGTTTTATGTTAGTAAACATGTTGTTTAATAGTTATCTGCTGTCTCCACTTGTCTTCAAATATTGTGATTTAGACAGAACTCTAATGCACCAGAGCAACTTGTCCCTAGAGCATTATTCAGAATATAAATTAAGTGATATTATAACAGGGCCCTCACTTAGCTCAGCATAATGAATATGAAACATTATGTACTAGTGACCAAGGTCATGGTATGAGAATGAATTACTCTATTAACTTCTCTTTTAAGTAGCATTAGAGATAATAAATGAAGAGACTTAACACAATTCTGATAATATTATTCATGTAAAAGTAGCACACTTTATCTTGCTAAAACAATTAAGATCTGTTTTGGAGATATTTTACACTTTGGAAATATGATGCTTAGAAGTGTTTATTGCATGTGGCAGAATGCATCAGCATTAGCTAGTAATGCAGATAATCTGATAAAAATTGAAAAGCTGATTTGTATACTATGCTAATTCAGGATCATCTCTTTGGCTCTATGTACTGTCCAAATGCTCCATAAGATTATGGCAAGCTTTAGTAGTGATATTAGATTAAATTTGGTTCTTTTGCTTATATATATATATATATTTTTTTTTTTTAAAGAAAATTGCATCCATCATTCTTCTCTATAAACCCTCTTTAGCTGCTTGCTAAGTAGTATACAATATCGTATTTTAAGCCTGGCATATTACTTTTTTTTATCCAGACATATTTAAGCTTCCTCTCAGTTATACAGTATATTATTTCAGGGATAGAAAGTTTTATTGTTATTATTGTGATACCTCTATATCTGAACCATAAAGAGACTTAGTGATTTGCCATGTGTTCCACAGCAAAGTCACATGCATTGCAAGTGACCACGCTGCATGGAAACTTACATCTGTATTTCGTTTTCTAGTCGTTGTTGTTGATGTTGGGTTGTGTGTGTGTTTTTTTTTTTCTTTTTTGTTATTTCCCAAATATTTTTCCTCAATTCTATTACTATTTTTAAAGCATTATGTGAGAAGAAAATGAAGATGTAAAATTCTGAATTGTTATTTGGGGTGAAATCTGCACTTTATCCAAGTGTTGCAAAAAGCAGAAGGGAATCCTTCTGCAGCATGGCTGTCGATGAATGTAAAATATCATGGACAGTGTGTCCCTACTGCTAATCCTAAGTGTCTTCAAGATTTTTACTGAAAAATGTGTATTTTTTCAGGGAAGAATATAATGAAGAGTTCATGCACCACAGGCTTATTAAGCTCTCTGTGAACAGAACTTAATAGGAAGAAAACAAGTTCTTGGACAGTGCAGCAACCAAGCCCGATCCTGCTTCCAGAGGAATTCAGGGTATTAAGTCAGGACCCTCCTTTCTTGTTTGTGGGAGAAATGCTGAGGATGAAATACTCTGCTCTGTTTATTCCTTTCAGTCCTATCTCCTGTCTGTACAATGACAGAATTCTCAGTGAACTTCCTGTAAGTTCCGTAAACTTCCTCTGAAGGCAGGTGACACCTTTTTTTTTTTTTTTTTTTTTTTTTTGTAACAGAATTAAGAGCAGAATTCTTGCCCACTGTGATTTTAGTAGCAAACAGCATGTGTAGGTAATCCAAATTCAGAAAGCTCTTTGATTTATTGCACATGCTTGCTAACTAGCATATCTGGACATTATTATTATTTTTTTTAATGTATATGCTCTCTTTGTAGCTCAAAATACTGTTTAAATGCCCCTATTGTTAATCCTACCTGTCAAATATATATCTTAGGTCACACTTTTCTTGTGTCATTATATTTCAGATCTAATTCAGGTTATATAACAATTTTGGGAATTTTCCTATTCTGAATTTTGCTGAAGTAATGTAAGAAGAGATTCATCCATGTGCATTGTCATAAATACCTGCCAGACTGTCTAGTCAGCTGTTTTTCTTAGCACATTGCTTCCACTGCTGAAGAGCAGGAGGCTGGTCTTTACAGCTAAATAAAAGTCTTAAGAGATGGATTTGTGCATTTGTTGCATTTTAAATTGCAGAAAAATTCTGTCCTATCAGACTCTTGTCAAAAGCAGAGAGCCCTGGGGAAACAAGCCATTATAATTAAGAGTGTAACATATCTCTTCAAAGCACAAAGTAAGGCCAGGAAAATCAGTGTCCTTGTGCTATTTATACCAGCTTCTTAATTATGCTTAATGTGATCAGTTCAACTTGATCCCACATCAATTTTGCAGGTGTAAATAGAACTAAAGTTTCAAGGGTAAGATTATGTTGCACCTTAACTTACAAAATGTGTATGTGCATGAATGAAGCAGACTTAACTATCTTTAATGAGCCAAGGGACATATGTCCAATAGGATTGGTGGAAAAGTAATTAAAATATTAGTTTTTCATATTTTATGATTACTGTTCTTCTTTACGTAAGACGAAAGACTAGATAAGATCGAGAAAGGCATGTTGGCATAAACCTTTCTTTGTTATGAAGTATAGTCATTATATCTCAGCTATCTCTAACAGAATCCCTAATATCTATGAATGCCTAGAGACAAAATAGGTCAGCTCATGAGCTATTGCATTATATTTTATTATTTAAACTTCAAGTGATTAGTTTAGCACTTAAAAGCTTTGGGAAGAATTAGGTTACTGTTCTTCTCTTTATCCATAAGCAACCTGACATGCAGATGGACACTGAGCGGACTTGCTCTGTGTTTTCTCTCAAGGCTTTCCTCAAAGTGAAGAACTGTCATTTTTTCCCCCAGTTGTTAATTTCAACATTAGAGTTGAATTGCAACATGTGGAAAATACACCTGTGATGAGGGCACCCTTTTCTGATTTTGAAGACAAGGCCAACTTTTGCCAGCAGCCTCAGAATAGACTTTAAGAACACATGTTAAGTAAAATCAAAGAAAAAAAGCTACTGCTTTTGTCTAGATCTGGACTTAGGTAACAAAAATGGGAAATAGCCTGATCCCAGCAAAGTTAAAAGGAGCCTTATTATTTCATTCATTAGGGATGGGAATTTTTCCCCCATTTACAAAGAACAATTCAGAAATAAATGGATATGATTTAATTAATTACAAGCTCTGTTACTTTCTGAGTTTGTTTATTCATGCTCATAAAAACACAGAAAATGCTGTAATTGAATTATATGCTGTTTTATATAGTTAGAGTACTGTTAGGAAGGCCTATTCTGCTGGTCAATTTCCTCGGGGTTCCACTGAGGTTTCTATTCTTTTAATTTGTTAGATTTTCTTTCACAGCGTCATATTAATTATGTACCATGCTGAATGTGAATAAGTTATCTGATAAAGGTGCAGGGGATTTTTAACGTATATCTCACTGGGTTAAATTCACAACTGAACTTTATGCCCTGTACTAACTGATGGCTGAGTTGAATGTTACCAGAATCCTTATTCACTATACTACATTAGTAGTCAGGAACCTGATGTGTGCTGTTGCACTCATGAGGCAAAGATAGAGATACAGGGCCTTTTATTTTAGAAATGATTACAAGATACCCTTTGAATAGTGATCCACTAATAATTTGATTCTGTTTTCCTCAAACATGGTGCTTGCCTTTTATTTACCAAGCAGTGTCTTCTGTGTTGTAGAAATAAATTGTGGAAGTAGGTGGAAAATTTGCTGGAGTTCTGAAAACCAATGAACTGAAACATGTTCAAAGCACTTCAACAGAAAATTGGCACAAAATGAAACGCTCCGTAAGCACAGAATGGGTGTGGTGACACTGTGGTTTGTCCTAACAGCACTACTTGGGGTTTGCACCTACAGTGCATCTTTTTATACACAGCAGAATCACACCAGCCCTTTTAATATAATAGGAAGCAAATGCCCGTTTTGTCTCAGTCTCTGCTGAGACAGTGGCTAAACCCACATGAGCAGTCTGATTTGGACAGAGAAGTGCAGAAGAAAATCATTTTCCATTTTAAGTTGCATAAGAGAACAAACCATTTAACAGGACTTAATACTTATCTTCACATTTCATACTGCTATAATGATGCCTAATTTTAATAGAGGAAATGTTCAATATTTTAAATGATCTACATAGTAAACAGGAGAATGTTGCTTTTATTTATTGTTTTTTTTTTTTCTCAGCTATATACACATGTGTGTATATATATATATACACACATAGAGAGTATATATTTATGTTAGAAATACCAATGTTATCTTAAATTCTTACTGTACTCAGTTCTTTTGTTGTTATTCTTCCAGTTATCAATATCTGAACAGCATTTTTTTTTTCAGTCACATATCTTGAATCTCATTGTTCCTTCTTCATGTGCAAAAAGAGTATTATTTATTTAAAAAATAATAAGGTCCTATTAATTTATGTATTGTGAGGGAATAAGCAGGGAATGGACCACTTGTATCTCTACTTTGAAACATACACATTTCTAAAACTCATTTTCTATTTTGTATAAAAGAAAATGTTATCTCAACAGTCATTACTTGATAAATATGTGTAAAATGATGGTTTAAAAACACTTTTGCTAATCATGAAAGGAGTGTGAAAGTATTTTATTTGTATGTCCTAGTCAGAAACATTTTTGGTGGATAACTAAACCGAGATAATGCTCGTAACTTCTAGCTAGACTTGATCTATAGCTCTCATTGAGTCAAGTCTGAAGAATAATAGTTCAATACCTTAAAAGTAATTAAGACCTTTATCTGAAAAACAGTTATATATGTGCTTAATTTAACACATGTAAATAATCCAACTGACTTAAATGGGAATATTCATATGCATTGTTAGGCACAATTTGCAGGATCAGGAAGTAAAATTGTCCATTTTGTGCAAAGTGTTGTATAAATTTTCTGTGGTTTTCCCATGTGTTCTGGGAACATAGCATAGGTTTTCTCTATACTCAGAGTGTCTAAATCCAGGCTTCCAGTCTGGCATCTGCCACTTCCCTGATTACGCTGAAGTCCAAGCATGTGAAATGAGTGTCTCAGCATCAGGATTTTCTCATTTCCAGGCCAATCTAAATCCTTGCTTTGATATGGGAAAACATAAGCTTAGGACCATGGTAAACCAGCAACATATTCTGAGACAAGCTTTTGGAGTCTCTTAAATCTATAGAAGTCTTGCTATTGACTGCATTGATTTAATTTCTGTCCAGATTTCCTGATTCAATATCCTATCAACTGTGTAACTTTCCTTCCTTGTTATGTAGGTAGAATGTGATAAGATACTTAAGTTTGTAATCCTTAGTTTCTACACATAAATAACATACAGATGCTGTGTTTCAGACTCTTAACTGTAGTATTTTTCTTGCTGTTTCTGAAAACAGTGTAAAATATAATAGCTTGCATGTATGATTTTTCATAAGAGGAAAAAAACAAACACAAACACAAGCTTTCTAGACCATTCAATGATAGTAAAGATTCTTTACACCTTTTCTAAATTTGCTATAAACTTGCAAATTTAATTAAATTGTTTTGCTTGTTTCAAGCATAATTGGCATGGTGACAAGTAACTACATCGAATGTGGAATGTAACTATTATTATTATTGTATGTAACTACCTATTATTATTAACTACTCTTTGCCTCAGGTATATAACACTAAATTTAGGAGTTGAGAAAATAAAAGGAATGAAATGGTGTCTCACCATTCAAAAAATCAAAAAATCAAAAAATTCATGACTTCAGGTTCAGCTTTTCCATCTGTATCTTTCCCTATCTGTCAGCTTAGGCATCTACATTTAGTACGAGTTAGTATACTTGATTTCTGCCCAGTATGTTGTAGAGAAGTCTTCATACTGAGCAGTAAATAAATAATGAACCTCTGTAAGGTTTAGAAAACTAGTCACAGAAAAAGCTAAAGAAACAGGAAAACAGACTTTGCAAAATTGAGTTTGAATGAAAACTGTTGCTTGTTTCTGTACAGCTTAGGCACTTTCATTTGGTTGACCAGTGCAAAGTGGAACTAGAATATTGTCCCTTACCTACATCTACCTCAGCTTTTTATGAACTGTCACACTTTATGAGTGAATTATCAAAAAGAATTGAGTCTTGGGGAAAACTTGTTAAAAAAGAAAGTAGAGAATATCCTTATTAGAGTCTGCATCAAAACTGGTGCATGACAAGTATTTATGTGAAAATCTATGATGTCGTCATTCTGACTAAAATTTGCAGTTGGCTGATAAAGAAACAGGTGTACAACACGCGCTACAGGTGACCAAAATATGAAAACAGAGAAATAGAAAGGGGAATATCCTTAAATAGCTACAGGCTGGGAGATGAGTGTCTGGAAAGCTGCCTGGCAGAGAAGGACCTGGGAGTATTGGTTGATAGCCAGCTGAATACGAGCCAGCAGTGTGCTCAGGTGGCCAAGAAGGCCAACTGCATCCTGGCTTGTATCAGAAACAGTGTGGCCAGCAGGACTAGGGAAGTGATTGTCCCCCTGTACTCGGCTCTGGTGAGGCCACACCTCAAGTCCTGTGTTCAGTTTTGGGCCCCTCACTACAGGAAGGACATCGAGGTGCTGGAGCATGTCCCAAGAAGGGCAACGAAGCTGGTGAGGGGTCTGGAGAACAAGTCTTATGAGGAGCGGCTGAGGGAGCTGGGGTTGTTTAGCCTGGAGAAGAGGAGGCTCAGGGGCGACCTGATTGCTCTCTACAGGTGCCATAAGGAGGCTGTAGCAAGGTGGGGATTGGTCTTTTCTCCCAAGTGCCAGGTGATAGGACGAGGGGGAATGGGCTAAAGTTGCACCAGGGGAGGTTTAGGTTGGATATTAGGAAAAAATTCTTTACTGANACATAAAATGCACGATCCCAGGAGAATCCACAAGGCTCTGATGTCTACCATCATTGATGTGGTGGTTTAACCCCAGCAGGAAGCTATGCACCACACAGTCTCTTGCTCACTCTCCCCAGGGGGAGAAAATCGGAAAAGTAAAAGTGCGAGAACTCGTGGATTGAGATAAAGACAGTTTACTAAGTACAGCAAAAGCCTTGTGCACAAGCAAAGCAAAACAATGAATTCATTCACTTCTTCCCATCAGCAGGTAGGTGTTCAGTCACTTCCAGGAAAGCAGGGCTCATCACACATAACTCGTTCTTGGGAAGACAAATGCTATCACTCCAAATGTCCCTCCTCTTTCTCCTTCTTTACCCCAGCTTTTATTGCTGAGCAGGACGTCATATGGCATGGAATATCTCTTTGGTCAGTTTGTGTCAGCTCTCCTGGCTGTGTCTCCTCCCAGCTTCTTGTGCACACGCAGCCTCCCTGCTGGCAGGGCAGCAAGAGAAACAGAAAGTCCCTGGCTCTGTGTAAGCACTGCTCTGCAGCAACTAAAAACACCAGTGTGTTATCACCACTATTTTCATGAGAAATCCCAAACACAGCAAAGTGTGAGCCTCTACAAAGAAAATTAACTCTGTCCCAGCCAAAACCATGACGATTGATTGGAGTGTTGAGATGTGTCAAGGAGAGACAAGGTCATATGGCAAATGCAGCAAGGCAACATGCATTGTTATAGGTGTAGAAAGCATACTCGACTGTTTCGTTCTTGATACTTCCATTAAGAATGACAAGCACATCACTGTCTACTGTATCACTGCCCGAGTCATAGTATTCCTGGCATTCTGCCCTTCTCCATAGCACATTTTTCCTTCCAGTAAACAAAACCAAAAATCTTTTCTTTAGGAATACACTATGAAGACTATTTCTTCATTGCATTATATCCAGAATATCAAAAGATTAAAATAAAGAACTCAATTCATATTACCAAATGACATTTTGTAGGCTTAGGTCTTTAAGCTTTGGCCTATGCTTCTTTAAGTTGATTGTAGTTTTATCTTCTATTTTAGTTTACATGGTTGAGCTATGTTCCTTGCAGTAGAGTTACCGGGAAAACTGATGTATAAATCTTTTTTCCCCAAAGAAAGCTGAAGAGGTTAGGATATTTGGCTATCCAAATACATTGTTGAAAGTAGAAAAAAACAATACTTTTTTATTCTTTGAAAGTAAATGTGTGTGAAAATTAAATTGACTGGTTGTACAGTTAATACAAATATTTTCCCTCTTTCCACAGAAATTTTGACACTAGAGATATAACTAAAGTTTGCAGGGTGAAGGTTTTTAAAGCATTGTCCATGTGTCCTCAGTCATGGCATTGGCTGTCTGCAGAGCACAGAAAAGCTCTTTCTGTGGTATTGCTGCCAGTTGGTAAGGCAAGCACAAAGGGCAAGGCACATCTGCTGCTGCCCCTACCTATTGCAGAATACAGACACATCTGTGGTGCTGAGTCCATGGGCTCTGCATGTTATAGCTGAATATATATATATATATGTATATATATATATATATAGCCTTTGGCCCTGGGAATGGAATCTCTGAGCTCTGTGTTTCAGCCCTCCCTGGTCCTATACAGTGGTAACCATAATGTAGTCCATAATATTTTATCTGGAAACAAATGAAGCATTTTAACTTTTGTTATCTTGGAAGAACAAATGAAGCTTTTCATTTTTTGAAATGCCATTCTTCCATGCTCCAGTTATATTATTATAACTAGCCAAACATGTAAATTAGATACAATAATTCTCTGGCCAAATATGTTGATAGAGACAGATTGTACTAAAGGATGTATCTATTTCAGTTAGTGAGTTGGTGCTTTCACTGAAAGGCACCTTCAAGGAATACTTCAGGCAAAACCTAGAACCTCTCTAAACACTGCTATCATTTGTTAATGAATTCCTCTTTTCCCCTCTTCATATAAAAGTTTATTATTTGGTGATGAGAATAAAAGAGAATAAATTTTCCATCTGCTTCTGCAAGTGGAAAAACTGTACTTTAATTTAGATGAATAGAATGGTGGTTCTCCAAACCATCAGATTGTAGAACTACAATGGAAAAACATATGCTATTGGGAGGTCACCCTCAATTGTCTCAAATGTGAAAGTCTAAATTATCATAGAAGGAGATAGATTTTTTTGTATTAATATTTTGAAAAATAAAACAAAACAAAAAGATTTCTGTAAGTGCATTTAAAAATATTTGTTAGGCTGACATTTTTTTCTGAAATAATAATAATATTCCATTGGAAAATACAAACTCAGTTGTCAATCAGAAATTGTTGTACTGTTTGCTTTGTTTGTGTTAAAATGCTTTACTTTTATTTTTATGTTGAATTTAAATATAAAATCCTCTATGATTTCCTTTGACTTCATTTGACCATTGACCTTTGACTTCATTAGCTTGAACAATCCCCAGATTTTGAGTTCTTGTCACCATTTTAAGTACAAGCAAACTTTTGAGTTTTTTTTTTTTTTTTTCCTCCTTCCAAAGGACAGCAGTTGTACAGTTAAGTAGATCTTGGTATTATTTTAATTCATTTTGACAATGACACTAAAGAAATCTGAAATGTTGAGATAATTTGGCTTCCATTTTTCCAAATGAGGGTCTGACGTTGAGTCAAGTTACATATGGAGACAGAAAGCTCTATTAAAAAATAGAATACTGATTGTGAGGTTAATATTTCCCAATATTCCAAATTCTACAATTTTCCAAAACCTGCAGCCTGGTACTTAAATTAAAAAAATAAAAATAAAAATCTTCTGCTAATAACACAGTTCAAGATAGACCAACAGAGAATTCAGGTTGTTCACAGCTTGTCAACAACAGCATTTTTTTGCAAAAATGATTTTTATAATCTTTGTTTTCAGTTAAATAGCAGCAAGATGAAACATCTGGCCTCTCCCGACTCTTAATTATTCTTTTCCCCATTCCTTTCTAAAAGACATAGAGATTCCGTTTCCAGTGAATAGAAAATAAACTTGTATTGTTATCCATCATTAGCTTGCAATTAGAAATTGCGATAGAAGTGCTTTATTTTTGCTTGCTTGATTTCTAAATTATGAGAAGAGGAATAAAGACTGATAACATGAAAATGCTTTTATAGGTTATGCTCTTTTGTCAATGTACACTCTTCCACACTTTCCCAATGATTATATTTGTTTTCAAATGGAACTGAAGCAATATTTTCAGCACCAACCTCATAAAAGATAAGGTAGTATGTTCTGGAAAGCAGGGAACATAAAAACACTCTTGCCTGAAGTAGGAGAAAAAACAGTTAATTTAAATCCCGATGACAGTTTCTCGGTGAACAATAGTCTCCCAGAATTGACATGGAGAAGTAATGAATGAATGAAAGGAGAACTGAGTCACAGCTGCACTTTGCAATCACTTTAGAACATCTACACTCTTCCAGCCAAAATACTATTAATACGTGTGTCAGCACAGTGAGTGAATCTCATAGTGTGAACGCATTGGAACAGTTCAGGAAAGAAAATGAAGAATATCCTCAGGGACAGACTTCTTTTTCTCTGAGAGACTCTTCATTATTCAGGCATTGTGATACTTTTCCTTTATTTGTGTAAAGATTAAATTGCACATGATTTCTAATGTTTCTGCTACTCCAACTGTCATAGGTCGATGACCTTCATGGAAGTGAGATAATAGATACATCGTCTGTTGTTCGGGCAAGTGCTGTTCTTCCACAGCCCAGTACTCTTCTATTGTTATAAGTAGAAAGCAATTAAATAAAAATACAAGAGAAAGTTTCTTGAGTATCTTTAGTATTTCATATATGTCCTTATGTGATTATCATTCAACATTTATATGAGATATTATCTAATGTTATAATGTCCTAGAAGCACACACTGAAACTCTTACATGGTTGAGACAACAAATTAGTGAGATGTCCATGTGTATTCAGTAACAGTTTCTGGGACGAAGCCCTCTATTGTTTGAAATCTGTAATCCAGACTTGTAATTGATGTGTTTGTCCTCATGTGTGTTACTATGACTGCTAAAGTCCTGTCCAAATCACTTCTTTTCATAGTACTTCACATCCTAATTGGAGAGAAAAAAAAAAGTCCCTATCTCTGCACTGCAGTTTTATTGCATATAAACTATATGCTATATATGCTTTAAAATGATTTTCATGTAGAATAGAAAATATAATTTCACTTAAGAAAAACAACCCTGACTTATTAGTCATTTTCAGTTTATCTATCTACAATAATTGTTAAACACTTTTTTGTCCCTTGGTAATATGAGCAACCTTTATTTTTTGGTTAGGATCTTCCAGATTGTCTAAGTGGGCATATCAGGACTGCAGAGGGATTTCCATGAATGTGAAAGATAGCTGATGTGTCACTGATGCTGTACAGAATACTTTAGAATCATGCAAAAAGCAAACCTCCTCTACAAGAAAGTGTATTCTATAGTTGGTGTACTGTATTCACATTTTTTTTTTTTCAATTCTATGTCAGTCATGTCCCCTGATTGCTCCTGTCATGAAGAATTCATTCCTCCAACTGTTTTGGAAAGATCTTTAAAATATATGTTTTAAAATATTAGCTCTGTAGAATAAATTTTTGGCCTCTTAAGACTTTATAAATCATGAAACAGAAGGAGTGGAAACAGTTTTCTTTCAATTTTTCCATAATCAACTTCCTTGATAGCACTCTGCAAGTGATGTATTGCTTTTGTTATGGATATTGAAGAAAGGTCAACTTAAAACAGGATAAAAAATGTTGGGAAATGAATGTATGGATATCCTGGAATTGGCTGTGAAAAAGGTAGAGAGATAAGGAAAATAATCACTCACATTTGCGATTCCGGCAAGAGCCTGCTACACAGGTTTTACACTGTCATTTCACTACTACTTCATAGCCACATATCCTATTCACAAATCCCTGGTCCTTTCAAATATTTACAAGATATTTCAAATCTTGTAAAGCATGTTACAGTAGGAGAAGACACAACTGTTTTCCTTCTAATATTGACTGCACGTAAACCAGCATACACCTTCGTGACAATTACCCTCCCTTAATATCAAATTGGTCAGAAGACATGGGTGTTACCTAACAGTTCTGTTCAATATTACCCTTTTGTTAATCCCATTTTTATTAAAATTAGTCTTTAACAACAACAAAAAAATAGCTATTTGGATGCTAACGAAAATGAATTTCAGTTCTCTTAACAGTAGGAAAAGGAAAGCTGTTAAATTATATGGTACTCTGCAAATTTATATAGTTTATTCCTTTTTTTAGCAACTGTACAATTATTCTAGCAATTAATAACTCAAAATAAGTATTCTCCTGATTCACAACCTGTTCACAAAAATACGAGATGCTGAAAGAATGTTTTCTTTAGCAACAGATTGAATTACTTGAGCATCATTCTGGTATCTCTACAGTTAAAGTATTAGCTTAGCATTTTAGTTATTGATCTGGTGTGATGTTTTCATTAGATTTAGGCAAGACCAGGTTGCATATTTCTAAAGCAGCCTGTCTTTAGAGCAAGTCATTTAGATTTAATACAAGCTTTTTGTTGATTGCAGGTATCCCACTGTTTGGTTTAGACACTGAAAAAGAGAGAACAGCGTTTTTGTTTCCCAAATGCATAACATAGAGTTGTATATTGAATCAACTGCCAGAACTGTATTTAGGAAATGGTGGATAAATGTAATAATGGCAGTTCCCTAACAATAAAAAAGTGATTGTGATTGATATTTATAGACAGAACATCTTAAATATAGCCGAGGATTCAATCTGCCTGTAAAAAATGAAGCAAAATAGCAAAGTCTATTCAACTTGTTTATAGTGTTGCAAAGACAGACTTCAGAGGTATACTTTTTGTATTCTGTTCAAATCCAGGAAACAGCATTTGTGTTAACTTGTACGAGTGTTTCCCAAGGCAAAATTCTGCACAATGCTGCTGGGAGTTTATTTGATCTGGCCTTCATGTGACCGTTACTTTTTAGCCAGCTCTTTTAAGTCTTTCAGCAGTGAACGCAGTGGCAGAGGCACTTCAGAGGCGTATGTACAGATTCTGTTCAAGTAAACTACCTCTGCATCCTTTTTGGAAAACTTCATTTTTTAACTTTGGAAGCTCATCAGATTGATTCTTGCAACCCTCTCGTACCTTGAGGTTTCATAAAAAAAAGCTCTCTAGCACCAACTTATTGAATAAGTGCAAGACCAGAGCTCTTGTAGGAAATCTATATGTGGCAAAGATGCAATAAACTGACTCAGCCAAACCTTGGTAATAGTATCTTTTCCCACCTTTGAAAGTTTCAATGCACAGTAGAGGATGGAACACGCAGGACTGTTGAGATTCATTTTATTTAAATGGTATAGAGCTTCTTTAGACACGAGAAGATCAGGGGAACCTAGCTGTATTGGCATTAATTTATGCCTGTCTCCTTTTTCCCAGGTTAAATTTATATGAAAGGTACTATTACTTTTTATGCTAGTTAGACTTGCTTGATGTTGAAAAAAGGTTTTTCTTTACTGAGATAAAGCAGAACATCATTTGCCAAGGAGGCAGTTACATACCTTATATCATGAATTAAGTTATCATTATCATTATCTACCTGTGGTGGGTTGACCTTGGCTGGCTGCCCACCTAGCTGCTCTCTCACTCCTCATCCTCAACAGCACAGGGGGAGAGAATAAGTTGAAAAGCCTGTGGGTTGAGGTAAAGATAGGCAGATTCACTTACCAGTTACCACCACAGGCAAAACAGACTCAAGCTGGGGAAAAGTAATTTAATGTTTTACCAATGCGAATACATGCAGATGGTGAGAAACAAAGACATAAATTAAAACATCTCCTCCTCTTTTTTAGCCCATGTTCAACTTCACTCCTTCATTCCTGACTCTGCCTCTCCCCTGAGCAGCACGGGAAGCCAGGGAATGCAGGTTGTGGTCAGTTCATGACTGTTTGCTGCTCCTTCCTCCTTACACTTTTCTCTTTCTCCAGCGTGGAGTCCCTCCCCTTGGGCTGCAGTCCTTCATGAACTGCCCCAGCTTGGGTCCTTCCCAGCAGCTGTAGGGTGATCTCTGCTTGGGCTCTGCAGCACCTTCTCCCCTCCTTCCTCTCTCACCTTGGTGCTTGCAGGGCTGTTTCTTACATTTTTTTTTTTTTTCCTCACACACCACTGCCAACCAGAATTTTGCTCTTTTTGAGCTCTACTTTCCACAAGGCACCCACTTATAGCTGAAGGGCTCAGTTGTGCCCTCCAGTGTGGCCTTTGGAGCTGGCTGGAACCAGACATGTCTGGCACCGGGCAGCCCTGGCCCCACCTCACAGAGAAGCCTGGCAGCCCTGCAGCCAGCACATCACCACAGACACCTAATACTCCACTTGAGAGCTGTGCTCCTGGTAATCTGCTTTTATTTACAAATTGAAACATGCAAGATCTTAAGATTGTAAAGGAAAATCTGTAATTTAATATCTCTGATTTCAAAGAAACTGAAAAACCACCTTGGAGAAGTGTGGACTACTGTAAGAATAATACTCAGGGCTCTGCCTATGTGGCTATGGAGTTTGTAATGTTTCAGGATGCCAGAAAAATCCAGTTTTATTTCTACAGACTGAATTATTTGGCTACCGCCAGGAAGCCAACATTACTTTTTCCTTTCAGCACTTCAGTGATTTATTTGCTGCTACTTATTCAGTTTTGTTTTTTTTGTTTGTTTGTTTGTTTGTTTGCTTGTTTGTTTGTGATTTTTTTCTCCTCCAAAATGCACACTTCACTGTATTCCCAGGTACACTGCTTTCACTTCATAAGGGAAGTGAGGCAACTGCATCCTCCTCACGTAAAATAAAAGTCCTGAAAATGCTGGAGGAGAGAAGTGCAGGCAGAGCTGTCAGACTCCCAAGGAGCTGAGCAGCAGCTCTGACGTGGTAAGTTAGGTTGTTCCTCTCCTTCCTGAAAGCCCTCAAGGTATAGGGGAAAGTGCAGAGCAGGATGATGTCCATACTGGTTTCCTGAGCTGCATGCCAGGAAGAGCCTCAGCCCTGGAGTAGACTGGTTCAAGGTGAGTCCACGTTCTTTGAAGGGGGACATCTATGTCCACACTACCATTTCCAGGTTTTGGGGTGCTAAGTCATGTATGAGAAAACCCCTGATGTTTTGTTGTTGTTGTTGTTGTTGCAGTTTTTTAGTTTAAAGGGTGTGAAAAAATGACAGACCTTTGTCAAAAGTGGTGTTTTTCCAGGGTGAGGCTGAGTGACTGTGATGTAGAGATTGGCAGTTTGGTAGGATAGCATAACATCCATACCGAGTGCAACCTACGTCTGTCTCTACAACCTCAGTGTATTATTATTTCTTCCACTGCTTGACACCTTGAAAGGAGCTGAGCAGATCATTTTGTAGGGAAACACGGGAGCAAGGTGGTGTAAAGAGCGTCAAGAGAACAGGTATGAAACAGCTAACTGAACTGACATCACTGAAACACCCAACATTGATGTTAGTGTGGGAGCCTGTAGAGCTGAGTTAGAAGATGCAATGGAATTTATCTCTCATCACAATAATGCCTAACAAATTGCCCAGTAACTTTTTATGTGATGTCCATTTGTTGTACTTCACAAAAGTGTAAATAATAATAAAATACTCCATATTTGTAACAGAAAACACATGTATCGGAGGGAATAGAACAGTCGCAGATTTGAACCTACTTGTGGTGGTTTTACCCTGCTGGGCAGCTGAACTCCACCACAACCGCTCTCTCACTCCCCCTCCTCAAAAGGAGAGGGGGAGAAGAAAAAAAAACTCACGGGTTGAGATAAGGATAGTTTAATTAAAGAAGAGAAAGGAAAAAAACATCAGCAAATATATATATATATATATATATATATACACAAGCACAGAGGAAAAGAGAAAACAAGTTATTCTCCCACCAACGAGCGATGTTTGGCCACATCCTGGGATGCAGAGCCTCAATACCCGCAGTGGTTGTTTGGAAGGACAGACATCTTCACAACGAGAGCCCCCCCCCTTTCTCCTTCCCTTTTCCAGCTTTTATTACTGAGTGTGACATCATATGGTATGGAATATCCCTTTGGTTGGTTTAGGTCAGCTGCCCTGGTGATGTCCCCTCCCCATTTCTTGCTCACCCCCACCTACAGGCTTTGGGGGGTCTGGAGAGAGTGCTGTGCCAGCACTGCTTGGCAGTAGCCAAAACATTGGTGTGATACCAGCGCTGTTCTAGCTACAAGGGCTGCTGCAGGGAAAGTTAGCTCTATCCCAGCCAGACCCAGTACACTACTAAAAAGGGAAAAAATGTGATTAGATCCATGGAACTTGTTGCTACAGGATGCCACCAGAGATAACCTTCACTGAACTACCAATTAGTTTTATTGTTAATAAAATACAGAAATTTGTGTAGCTAATGCATTACAGAAGACATCTGTAAGAAGTTAAATGTGTTTCAAGAATTAAAATAATGTTTTGATAACTAGATCATATGTTGTTGAGACCTGCTAGAGAAGGCAGATCCCACTGACAAACATGTTGTTCATTACTGTACAACAACAGATCAGTTGCCTAGATTTAATTCAGTGTAGCTCTTACTTTTGTGATGTACTTAGACATGTATGTTGCAGTGTATGAATTAGCAACAGTGCAATTTAACAGAGTCAATATGCTGTGGCAGTGTTTTACTATCAAGTCTAGTTGTATCATTTGACATGAGCAGCCTCAGAACGTTTATAACTTCCAAAACTGTGCAGGCTTTACCCAGAAATCACTGTTTCTAGTGATCATTAAAGTATTTGAAACGTGTAAGCTACAGCAAAATAAATAGAAATTTGTGTGGAAATTTTCTAAGAGGGTTGTACCATTTGAAGCTTCTCTTTTAGCATATGGAGCTTCATTTGCACTCCTTTTTCTCAGGTTGCAGTATTTCCTCATCAGTAAGTTCTTCAAAAAGAAGAGAGTGTTACAGAGTTCCTGGAGGAAAAACATTTTTGTGTTTTTTGATCAGTGTTTTTATTGTAAGTAGGCGTATAATACTTAAAATCTTAGGGAGACATATGGTGAAAATCCAATGTGGATTGGCATTGGTCAGCAGTAGCAGTTTATAACGTCATTAACTCATATTTAATTCATAAAACTGATACGATTTTAAAGTAAAAAGGGTAGATATAAGGAAGAAATTCTTCACAATGAGGGTGGTGAAACACTGGAACAGGTTGCCCAGAGAAGTTGTGGATGCTCCCTCCCTGGAAGTGTTCAAGGCCAGATTGGATGGGGCTTTTGAGCAACCTGATCTAGTGGAAGGTGTCCGTGTCCAGGGCAGGGAGGTTGGAATTAGATTATCTTTACGGTTCCTTCCAACCCAAACCATTCTAGGATTCTATATTAGGTTAAGGTTGTGTTTTTCAGAACGTGTTCTGAAATTTTATATGCAGAGCAAGAAGGAAAGGGAATACTATATTGTGTTTTGAGGATTATTCAAACAGATTATGGATGATGAAGCTTTGCCTTCTGAAACCTCAGAAACACTTTAGGGGGAACTAGTAGTTTAGATGATGGAAACTGTTAGTGGAGTGAAGGGTGGTTGGTAATTTGCTAACACATCAAGTACTTAGACTTTCCTAAATTTTATGGTGTGTATGTGTTTGTGTTTGTGTGTCTATATAAAAAATGGTGTGTATATGTGTGTATATATATATATATATTGAGTACCAGGTTACTAATACCCTTAAAGATTTAAAAGTGCATAAAGTAGGTGGGAGTTGGGGATAAAGATCGTATTTTTCTTAATATCTACGAAAAGTTATTGCCTAAATAGGGTCTTCTGTGTATGATTTTGCCTTTTACAACACATGCTGAAAGGGACCTGGGGGTCCACAGGCTAAGTCAGCAGTGCACCGCTGTAGCAATGAAGGCAAATCTGATCTGGGCTGCATCCGCAGGGGCATTACTAGCAAAGATGGAGGTGTGATCATCCCACTCTACTCAGCACTTGTCAGGTCACATCTGGAGTGCTGTGTCCAGTTCTGGTCTCCACAATTCAAAAAAGGTGTGGACAGACTGGACAGGGTCCAGAGGAGGGCCACAAAGATGATCAAAGGGCTGGAGCACCTCTTCTGTGAGGAAAGACTGAATGAATTAGGTCTTTTCACTCTGGAGAAGAGAAGGCTCAGGGAGGACTTCGTCACAGTATTCCAATACTTAAAGGGTTGCTACAATGAAGACAGAGGCTCTGTCTTCATAACGATCTACATGGAGAAGACAGCAGGCAACAGGTACAAGTTGCACTGGGAGAGGTTTTGTCCTGATATAGGAATTTTTTTTTTACAGTGAGAACAATCAATCACTGGAACAACCTCTGCAGGGGCATGGTGGAATCCCCATCACTGAAGGTTTTCAAGATGCAATTGGGCAGAGTGCTACATAATCTCATCTAGGTTCCCTTTTCCCACAAAAGGTTGGACCTGATGATCTTTTGATGTCCCTTCCAACCTGGCCTGTTCTGTGATTCTGTGATTCTATGACTCTGTGATTCAATATCACAGAGTATGGGATTTAGTAACTGAATAGATGATAGAATACTTAAAGACACAGTTAAACACCCTTAATCAGGACCTCAAATCATCTTCATGCTTGCCTTCTGCTATCCTGCTAATAGTACATTATAATTTCCAGTCCTGGAAAATGTCCTCCATCTCAAGGACTTCTGCCTTGATCCTTAGATTCTTCTTGTCCTGGACATGGAGGAATACAACAAATAATTCATCTGGAAATGATCAATAATAGCATAAAGTGCATGACTCTTTTTTCTTCTTTTGATCCCATCTACCTTCAAAAGCCATTGTTAGCTCTCACTCCTTCACCACTTCCCTCCCATGCTTTGAAGTATTCATCCTGTGAGTTTGTTTCCATTTCTAAGACCTGGGTAGGCTGGATCCTATGTAGATCTACATTAGACACCTAAAAAAAAGCCTGCTTCCACCAGCTGCATTTATACTTGTTATTTTCTTCCTAAAATAAAATATTTCCAGATGGATTAATGCTCCTTGGATGATTCATGAATGAAAGATGAATTTTGCCTTAATTACTGTCTTGCTGATCACATATCTCCTTGTCATGCTAACATGTGAAGGTCAGTTTTCTCCTTATTCTTTGTTACATAATTGTACCTGTTTGTAGTTGCTCCTAGAAGATGCAGGATGCACAATATGTTTTTGTGGCTTTAAACCTGCTTTGCAGAATCCCAAATAGCTGTACAATATATAATGACCATTTTAGTATATTATAGTATTTTAAAGTGGAAGCTGAGCCTGAGCAAGAAGGATACCTTCTGGCAAGCAGGATGAGCTCTTGTCCAGCCAGCTCTGTAACCAAGGCCCAACTGTGATTCTTCAGAAGAAACAGTGGCATCCCATGTACAGTACTCTAACTTCAGCACTGGTTTCTGTAACCTATTTTCCACTCTTCAGCATTGGATCACTCTAAAATTACCACTATGTTTGCAAAGATGATTTTTTTTTTTCTCCTCAAATTCCTGTATTTGGTTCTCCCATCTCACGATAGATATTTTCTTTGAAAACCAGAGCTTAACACTCAAAGTCATCAGCCATACCTTACCCTTCGTTTCTTTTTTCTGTCATTTTTTTCCCTCTTCCTCGTGAAATCAGTGGTTCAAGGATGGACATATTTTTCCTTTTTCTGAATAATTGTTAGATTTTAATTTCTTAGTGATCTGCTCTTATTTTCCAGCAGTTCACCAAACCTGTTTTCTCAGTGCAGTATTCTTTCCCCTCTTTCTTCATTGTCAGTTAAAAACAAAACACAAGACCAATATTTGTTAGCTTTTTAAAATCATATTTCTAGCCTCACCTGTTTCTTGCTTTTTTCTTAATTACCTACTTCTAATGATGCAACTTTGTCTTCTTGTCCTTCTATAGGCAAATTAAAACTGCTACTAACTCTACCCAATTAACTAAATTACTTTTCCTTAAACTCTGGTTGCAAACCAGCCAAACATGGCTTTCACTTAACAGATGGCAGTGTATTCTTTTTACAAAAGCCACACCTGGTTGTCTACATTGTGGAGGACCTAATTTATTTTTTCCTGGTCATTCTGCTATCTCTGACAGAATAATTCTTTCTCTTGGGCAGATCTTGGAAAGCTGAGTGGTGAGTAACCTCATGAAGTTCAACAAAGGCAACTGCAGGGTCGTGCACCTAGGGAGAAATAACTGCATGCACCAGTACAGGCTGGGTGCTGACCTGCTGGAAAGCAGCTCTGTGGAAAAGGACCTGGGAGTCCTGGTGGACAGCAGGTTAACCATGAGTCAGCATTGTGCCCTTGTGGCCAAGAAGGCCAATGGGATCCTGGGGTGCATTAGGAAGAGCGTTGCCAGCAGGTCGAGGGAGGTGATTCTCCCCCTCTACTCAACCCTGGTGAGGCTACCTGTGGAGTATTGTGTCCAGTTCTGGGCTCCCTCGTACAAGAGGGACGTGGAGCTCCTGGAGCGGGTCCAGTGGAGGTCTACTAAGATGGTTAGAGGACTGGAGCATCATATGAGGAGAGGCTGAGAGAGCTGGGCCTGTTTAGCTTGGAGAAGAGAGGACTGAGAGGGGATCTTATCAATGTGTACAAATATCTGAAGGGAGGGTGTCAAGAGGATGGGGCCAGACTCTTTTCAGTGGTGCCCAGTGACAGGACAAGAGGCAACGGGCACAAACTGAAGTGCCGTCTGAATATGAGAAAACATTTCTTTACTGTGAGGGTGACAGAGCACCGGAACAGGTCACCCAGAGAGGTTGTGGAGTCTCCTTCTCTGGAGATATTCAAAACCCACCTGGATGTGACCCTGTGCAATGTGCTCTAGGTGACCCTGCTTGGCAGGGGGGTTGGACTAGATGATCTCCAGAGGTTCCTTCCAACCTCAACCATTCTGTGATTGTGTGTGATTCTTTACCTTCTTTTCCTCATGTGTTGGTTTATGTTAGGGCTTTGACAGATCCTTCTTCTTTACACTAAAAAACTGTCTCTAGACTGTTCTGTTTTCTCCCAAACTTCCAGCTCCCACATCCACCTGTCATGATGGCTCTGTTAATGATGAAATAATTTTCTGTTGTGTCTTTGTTATGCTAAATATAAATTTGTATTTGAATTACTAGTTTTAGGTAATGGTATCATGGGGTCTGAAGAGACTCACAATTCTGTATGGCAATATGAATGCTGGTCACATTATCTGTAACTTGCAAATAATAATTATGCACTACATTTATTTATTCATCAGTGAATTTATCCATTAGGTTCTCTAATGATGTATTAGAGAATAATTTTTGTATCTGCATCTATTTAAAAAATGCTACCCTAACTTTTGGTTAGAGTACTCATATAGGGTACCAACTCCTGATACCTAATCAGAAGCTGATGTTATTCTATTTTGTATGCCAAAGATTAGTCTGAATTATTTTTAGTATTATTATATTTGTTCAAATAGGTCAATGATACTTGAAGGGTCTATTAAGCTACAGATTAATCTCCTATTTGTCATGTAATAAGTATTCTAAGAGCCCTGACAGGGGTAAATCAAAAATATTTCTGTTCCAGTATATCCAGCTTGACTTACTTTTTTAGCTGACCCTTCATTTCCCCTCCCCCCCCCCCCGCTCGTTTTTTT
>VXAA01004712.1:155411-172506 GCA_013399115.1 Anseranas semipalmata
CCCCCTTTTTTTTTTTCTCTTTCAGAGACATTGCATTTTTTACACCATGTTCAGAAGTAATAGTTCAAAATATCAGTATGGTGCCATTATGCTATAACCTCAAAATGTCCAAACCAGATCCTTTTGGATTCAAAAATTTCATGCAAATGCTTTTTGTCTGAAGAAGCTTTAACAAAAAGCAAAGTTTTACTGTCTCATTTTAAAACATCGCTATTGGAGTTGAAGCCTTAAGCATTTGTATTCCTAGAGACCTATTTGTATTAATCCTTTAAATGTATAAGAATATTTCAATTCAGTTTTGAGTGTCTGTTGCTAATATCAGATTCAAAAACCACTTTATGCATCTGTGTCAGTTCTACAGAGATAGCTTCATTATCATTACAATACTAGCTGTCGACAGTACACTGTATGAGACCAGCTTTATGTTGGCAAATTACTCCAGTCTTTTTACATAACTAGATGACAAATCCCAAATTATGGTGGGTTGATTTTATATAATTTGTCCTTCTTCAGGCGTGTTATTGCCTTCATGCACTGTGGGGAACAATCCTGCATTGGCAGGGAGATGGAGTACTGACTTAATATAGGTCTTCTCCTGCATATGTATTGAGTTGCTACAGAAATGGGAAGTGGTTGTTGAGAGGAGAGGAAGTCCAAACCTGGGAACAAAGTTATATATGACTTAGAATTAAGCAATATTAATGCAGTAGTACTTTTCTGTATTTTCTTCAAATGTTGTATGTTATTTTTCAAAATATGTGGGGCTTGGGAAAGGGATACTTTTATGTAGTTATGGTTGTTTTTCTTTTATGGTCTATGGCCAGCCTGCAAAGACTATGCAGTCAATAAGGGGCAAGGGGAATTCTATAACTGTCATTAACTGGAGTGTTTATTAATTCTCAGTTAGAGTGCTAATCAGTCTTACCTGTGCAAAGTCATTGAAGGGAATGGAGTGATCCAGGTGTCATCAAAGGTATATGACTAATGTGAGATCATGGACGTTTCTTTGGGAGAGTAAATTGGCGACCATAGGCAATCCTGTGCAAGATTTAATCCATATTAACTTTAAGACCCAAGTGTGAGTTGACTGTTAAGACTATGAATATTGATATAGTCATTTGGGTACAATTAGCTTGGTGTTTTAGAATTTTAGCATGGAAACTTCTTTTTCTAAAGATTCAAGATGCTTTGATTTTATAAGATCAAGCTGATGCTTTCTCCACATAGGAATCACATAGGAAAGACATAGGAAAACAATATTTTCCTTTGCACCTCTAAAAGAACAGAGGGGAAAATAAGTAGTTATCAATAGGCCATCAAAGTTTGCATATGTGAAACTTGTTAGAGAAGCATGGCAATGCACTTGACCTTACAAGGGCCACTACGGACTTCTTTGTTGTGAAGAGATCTGGTTTTATTGTACAACATTAATTTGGTAACTGTTGCATGTTAATGGTGGCAGCTGTTTCATCTTTTGCTGCTGTCAGTGGAGAAAGCCTTTTTGCGTGATTTAAACATATGCATATATTTAGTCTTTGAAATTGTTAGAAACAAGGAGGAATGCTATGACTTAAATTGTTTTTCACACTGAGGAACAACAATTTCTGTAGGTAGGGAAAAAAATCAAACCCTTTCACCAATGATCACAAAAAAAAAAAAAGCCAAAGAGGTAACTTTTCTAAGAATTTTGCTTTATCAAATACTTAATGTAAGGTCTGAATTAAAAGATTTAAAATGCTACTGTGTTACTTCTTAGACTGTACTTCAGCTGGCAACAGCTTTATGCATCAACGTTTTGTTGACGTTAACACCATTTAAGGTATGCACTATAGCTTTGAAAGTCAAGTCACAGGCAATGTTCTAAGCTGGCGAATGTCACTTGTTGCACTTAAACATTGGAGTTGTCAAATCATGCCATGCAGGATGTTTTCTGTATTGATCTGAAATGAAGCAGGAAGCTTCCTAAACCACAGAAGCAACCAAGAAAAGTTCTCTAGAAATTGTACCCCTTTCCTAAAGGAACTCCTCATAATGCTGTAAAACTTGAAAATTCAAATTTTCTTTTCCCCCTACCAAATGTTAGAATTGTGTCAGGGAATGCATTTTTTTTCAACATAGTTTCAAATGGGGAAAAAAACAAATAGAGAGCTGTTAATCAGTATTCTTTTAAGTCAAATAATGCATTTAAAGGATGAACTTGGAACACAAATTTTGCCTGCTAATCCCAGTGAGGTTCTGTGCTTCTCATGTTCATGGTAATACTGTGAAGCTGACAATGGAATTTGTAAAGGAGGGGTATAACTGATATGGCAGACCATAATACATGAAATGTTCTATATTCCAAATTTTCTTTTCCCCCTTCTTTTTCCTTAAACCTGCCTCAAATCCCTCTTGCCTTATTTTTATTCTGGAATCATCAGAAATGATATAGCTTGAGTCAATCGTGACAGGCTTACCAAAAGCTTTGCTTATAAAATAACCACTCCTCTCTTTTATACAGCTTGAATTGATATGCAAAATTTGAACTTATATATATAGATCAACTAATAAATAAACTGATTTGTTTAGCTCCTGTCTGTGAAAATAAAAATTCACGCAAACAAAAAACTTGATGTCTTGGCTGAATGCTACACAGTCATTCACAATCCACTTAATCCGGATTTTCATTTGCTCCTGGATGGTAGCTTCCTTTTATTCTTAGGCTCTCAGTATTTTGCTTTCAGACTTCTAGTAGTCCTGTTTTTCTGCGCATGGAGTGCTTAGCTGTTCCTCTCTGTAAATTACCTATATCTGATACTAGTTCCATGGGCTTATTTCATTATAGTTTATAATTTGATCCAAAGTCTCCTGCTGAAAAGAATTGGCTGAATTTGTGCAGGAATATATACACACATCTAGTCACTTACTCTTTGGTGAATTACAATAAAAATGCACCTCTTTGTTGCTGTGATAAAAAGGGTGATGTGCTGTAAGAGATCTTTTTTGTAATCGGTAATACGAATCTGATGCTTTTCTTTGCTAGTGTTTGTTGCTATTCTCTCCTCTGTAAGCATGTTTATCAAGGTCTGCTGAAAGCCCAGAAGCCCATAGGTCAGAGAACAGCGTTTTGATGGATTATGGGATTGTAACTGTCCCTGCCAGCTGACAGCTTTTATTGGCTGGGAGGATGAGCCTGTAAACCTTTATATAATTATTGTATTAAAGCCACTGTGCCTCTGTGTTGCTGGCGCTTGTTCAGGGATCAATGTGAAGATAATTTCAAAAATGAATAGTAAGTATTGATCGTCCCTTGGTGGAGCCTTATCAGTGGCTGAAGCAGACTACTGTAGATTATAACTTCAATGTCATTTATGATGATATGATACGTATTGCAGAGTAGCAATTTAAACAAAGGGCTGATTTAATTCACAATGGATTTTTGTAGCGTGATGGGTAATAAATCACAATCTGTGTAATTTTTAGAAATGAACACATGTTGGCAGTAGTTCAGGGCAGTTCCTGGGAGATCTGAAAATGACCAGGGAGGGCAAATATCAGCAGCGAACCCCTCCTGAATGATTGGCCCTTACTTGGTTCTGACATTCAGATGACCTTGGGGCCTCTGCTGGCAGCTGCTGGTTAATTTTCTTCAGTGAGGACACAGTTTAACTTTCTATCTGTCTGCCAATTACCTGACATTTTCAACTTATCACTTTCTATTTTTTAAATTATTGGAGGCACATCCACATTTTGACACTTTTTTAGGCAAGTATTTGTTGTTTTGCCTGCTGCTGAGGCGTCTATCTGCCAAGCTGCTGTATTATCCCTTTTACTCAAGAAATTAATAGCTTGCCTAACTCTGGAGTGAAAAAGCATAGATGTACTGAAAATTACAAAGCTTCCTTTCAATTTAGGAAGACAAAGAGTGTATATATAAAAAGCATGTGGTACCTGAAAAATCCCCCAAACCAAGGTCTCTGTTGAAACATATATATGGCAACTGACATAAAATACTTTAAGTGTAGGATATATTGTAGTTTTTTTGTTTTGTTTTGTTTTCTTGCCAGAATTTTCTGTATTTATCATTAATAATACTTCTTCTGAAATAATGTGAGGAGAATGGTTTCAACCCTGCAACAAACAGGGTTGTCACGAAGCTCTCAGGCTTAACTGGTTCTTACAGTATTTAGATAAACTGTTATGCACTTTATGTAGGCTCTCATAGTATTGCTAGTGATTCTAACGAAGACGTGTCCTTAATAAAATATGAAATCCTAAAGAGAAGTAAACTAATTATGTTTTATCTGAGTTTCACGACTTTTGTTTTCATTCAGAATGTAATGTTGCTTACATATTTCTGGTGAATTTCATGTTATTCATTTTGTTTTATACTTTTATTTATTACTTCAAATTTCTGCTGAAGTCGTGAAAAAAAAGACATTAACGAGTTTAAGGGAAAATAAACAATAGAGGTAGGAGGATCAGTAACAATATATCACAATACTCAGAACTAATAAATGATAATCATCAAGTGAGAACTGCTTTAAAAACATAGAGAAGTTAAAGAACAGTACAAGGAAATGATACATATTGAATACTGTGAGCTTTGAACATTATAGGAAGAAATTACGGGCTAAAATGCTATTATCATGATACAGAACCTTCTCTGGGAAAAAATTAAAGCATACATATTATGCAAGTCTTGTTAATGTAAGTCAGCCAGGAAAACCTGCTTAAGTGCTTTCCTAGGAAAAAATATTGAATCAATGCCACACTGATGCAGTTTAGAATCAGGTCTAGTCTGTACTAGGTTGTTAAACAGAATTACTATAAATGGGTGTGACCAAATAGTGTATGGGTATTTTTGGAACACCCCCACTGTGTAGTTATCAACATTAGAAATGCTTGCCAGGTTTGATTTGGCACATAAAATTTCATCCTTAACATTACAGAGGGTCCAGCATGCCTTGTGCCAGACAAAGTAATACAACTTTTCTTTAGCAGAGCAATTTATGTCAGCGTATGGAGAACCCATGGTAAAGAAGCTACAATTTCCTAAAGAAACTGGGAGTAATTTTTTCTTTATCGTCTTCCACAAAAGTTTCTCCTCTGTCCTCTGAGGGCTAATTACTGCCTGGAGCAGGGGAGAGTACAGGTTCAGGGCCTTTTACTGTATTATGGCTCTTCTAAATTGTTTTTCTCTACTGAAAAGCTAATGGTTACAAATATCCTTTAAGTGACTTATTAAGTTGGTCGTTCAGATAAGAAAAGTTGTAGGAACTTAGAAATCTGTGTAGAAACAGGGGAACAGCTATCATAGCCAGAGAAAACATATGAAGGTCTGAGGATGTTATATTTGGACAAAAGGAGTTGGGTCTATGCACAAATTCCAAGGGGGGGGGCAGGGGGGAGATTTTTCAGCAGCTTCTGAGTCTTTAAATCTGTCTATGCAGTAATCGGTAATCAGTACTAGAGTGCAAAAAGAAGTGGGTCTGTGTGTAGAGGGATGCACTTGGCAATGAAGACCCAATATCCATACCTATTTTGGTGAGCTGATTTTGGATTAGCTCTAATCTCATTATCTGTACTGAATTAGCAACCAGCGACCACTAAACTTAGTTTGCTTGAGTCACATCTGAAAAGAATCTCATCATGTATTTTTTGAAACCATCCCACAATGCAAACCAAAGCACGATAACTGAGGAGAGTCAAGAGACTAATTTAAGAAGTGCACTATCAATCTAAAACATTAACATAAAGCCACTCAATGTCACCTTAACCCATAGTCATCCCTCATAAAATTCCAACACTATCATGGATTATGCTAATAGTAGAATACAGAACATAGGGTTTCTGGTCTTTGAGAATAGATGTGACTTTCCTGACAAAAACTAAGGAAGTTGTTTTAATTCCTCTAATATACCTATATTTAATTCCTTTTGTATAGTCCTGAAATTTACATAATTTTCCCCATCTTATTCATTTAGAACTGGTCTCCTAACTAGAACATTCACCAGTGACCTGATTTTTCACTCCAATGGATAGTATTTGAGAAGTTAGGTTCTTTTAGCCATATTGAGAAAGTGGTTTAATGTAACACATTGGAAATGGTGAAGAGTCTGTCTGTTAAGGTAAAACAGCATGCCCCTTCTTCCATCCTCCCTTGCTATATATGACTTGTTTTAGGTTCATCTACACTGGATTCTGTGACACAACTGGTGTCTCCCCAAGTAACCAGACACTGCAAAGGTCTGAGTGGTTGTGGGGATGACCCATGTAAAAAATTTGAACATTAAGTATAAAATCTATTGTAAACATGTAACAGTGTTAAAATATAACTATATAATATATATAAAATATAATACAATCAAACAGCACACAAATGTATTGCATTCTAGACATCATTAAATTTAGTGGTGAAAATATTATTTTCCAAAAGTAATGGATTAGATTAAATTTAAACTTTTTATGACAATGGATGGACTAGTAATCTATTTTTAAAGGGAATATTTAAAACGAGATAAAAATATGAAAGAACTCAACTTTTTTTTTTTTTTTTTGGAATATCTCATCTCATAGCTTTAAGCTCATCTCCTGTTAATTTCAAAGAGACTTACTCAGGATAGCTGATTATTTGCTTTGATGATAAACAGGTAATGATTTTCTCAATAAATCCAGCTCTTTTGCACTTTTCTTATTGTTAAGGTTTATTTGATAGATGCTTTATGTGAATTTACAGATTTGTGAAGCTTCTTTCATTATTCAGTCTTGATTCCACAATAAAAATATTTGGACTAGAGACCTGGGTTGAACAATGCCTTCTTTGTCCTAGACAGGATGACCATACATTGTAATTATTATGCTTATCAGTATTTGAAACTAAGAAACAAATGTGTTTTCCACAGATCTGCATTACCCTGCAAAACCCTCAAAGACAGTGTGTATTTCTTGTATGGGAGCATATGCTGTGAGGAGCATTCACTGTGAAAGGGGACCTTTTATTTAATTTTTCATTTTCCGGGAAGGAGAGAGGAGAAGGAAATTAAACACAGAATATCATGTTAAAATATCGGTACATAAAGACTGCATCAAAAAGCAAACAAACAGACAACAAGAACAACAAAAGAAAAACACCACAAACCCCCCCAAAACTAACACAGATTTGAAATAATAAGTGAAAGTGAATTTATTTTGCTTTCAGCTGAATCTTTATACAGTTGTGGAAGAATTTAGCATGGGTGGGATCTTCAGAGGTTATCCAGTCCTACCTGTTCACAGCAGGTCCAGTTAGAGCAGGTTGCTTAGGGCCATGTCCAGGCCAGTGCTGGGCATTTCAGAGGACAGAGATGCTAAAGCTGCTCAGGGTACCTGTGACAATGTAATCCACACTTTTGGTGAGAAAAATGTACTTCTGTGTTCCTGGAACTGTCCATGCTCTGAATTTTGTTTCTTGTCTCTTCTCCTGCCACCATGTACCTCTGACAAGAGTCTGGCTTCATCTTCTCTGGACCCTCTCATCCAAGAGTGATAGAAAGCAATATGGTCTCCCCTGACCCTTTTCTTTTCCAGGATGTGCAACCCCATTTCCCTTAGCCTGTCATATACACCCTGTGCTCCAGCTGCCTGACCACCCTGGTAGCTGTACACTGGGCTCACTCAAGTATACCAAAGTCTTCCCTGAACCAGGGAATCCAAGACTGGACATGGCTTCCCCAAAGTGATCTCAGCAGTGGCATTTAGAAGGGAATATTAATCTTTTCCTCATTGTGTTAATTCATCTATAGTAAAGTCATGTTATTCGGAATGGCCAAAGTAGTTGACATGGTTCCCTCAGTAATGACTGAAGTTTGGTCTGTCCTGTTCCTTTCCAGACTATCTTAAGAACCAAAACACATTGGCCAGCTTAATTGCCTTACTTCTCCTTTGCTGTCAGAGCAAGGCTAATAGCAAAGCAGAAAAATGAGTCCAGGTTTCTTTGTTCAGCCTGCCCTTTGTGTATCCACAACATCCTGCTGCTTTGTTTTCCTTTGCTATTACTTTTCTATGTAGAACTTTTTTTTTTTTCCTGCAAAATCCCCTGCCCGCATTTTCATTTCACTTACCTGACATTAAAAAGATGAAATTTTCTCACAAAAGTAATGGGTAAAATGGCCAGGAATTTAAAAATCCTTAGTATCCATGAATTTTGAAAAGTCTGTACTGTTTAATGATTCAAGTCCTCTGAAGAAAAAAAGTGACTGCTTATATGTTTTAAAAGAGCCATCTTCAATTACTTTTAGCATAAACTCATCAATTTACTTGCAAAATCTGAAATAATTCATTCTGAGCTTTAAGCATGCATCATTTCAGATAGAAGTTTCTTATGTAAAAAGTAGTTTGAATCTCTACTTTGAATGCAACACCAAGTTGGCTATAACTGTGTAATGGTGAATGGTGCTTCTTAAAGAAGTTTTTGAAACATTTATGCTAAATGCTTGTTGACCTTTAACTACAACATTGGGAATTCACCATGCAAGTTATTATATAAGTTAATGAGGCCTTAAATTGGGAGTTTTTAGAAGATTCTACTGTTTTTGGTAATACAGTTGCAAGCTGTTAAATGTGTAATTCTTCTTTACAGTGAACAATTTTTTTTTTTTTTTTTTAAACTGGGCTTTTAAACTGCATAGCTACCTAAGATGGCTCCAGTACTTTGAAAATAGTATTCATTTATTAGTCATTCTTGACTATATCCGTTGAAAGGGTCAAATTTGTGAAGTACTGTATCTTTCATCCTTTTTGTAGAATTCCAACAAGAAATATATTAAAAGAAATAAGTGAGTTCCTAATATGTAATGCTTGTGTAGACCTTTTTTATTTGAGCATTTTTTTTTTTAATTCAGCAAAATGGGAATATAGAAGTTGGTTTTAGATATTCTAGCAAGATGATAAACTGGAAAGACAACATACTTCTGCTACTTTGTCCTTTGTGCAGTCTCTGCAGGCTTTGTCAAACTTATAAGTGGTTTTCATTTTGATTTGATCACATTTACTTTGTACTCACTTTGTAAAGGAGGTGGCAGTTATTCTAGTTAGTCTTGGTAATCAAGGGTAGAACTATGAGGGTATTGAATAAGAGTCAAGCTGATTTGGTGTGCAGATTCTTGCATAGTGAATGAGCAGAAAAAGTGCAAGGCAACTCGGCAACTCAACATTTTTTTTTCTTTGAAAGTAGGCAGGTGTAAGTATTTGATATTTGCACAGATAACATATGAATGTACATTTTTCATAGTTTTTTTTCTTTTCTTTTCTTTTTTTTTTTTTTGTGAGCAGCAGCTATTTGCTTATGTTAGTCCTTCAGATTAACTGAATTAACTTCTAGGTAGTGCCTCTGGCAAAGCAATGTTTTCATCAAATTCAAGAGGTTTGAATAGAGTAACTCAGCAATGCTCTCTTCAGTCGTCTTTCTTTTGCACCTGTCTTTTTCAGAGAAATGAGATCTTAGCATCATTATGCAGGAAGACAAGCCATGCATTGCAGACGAACAGCGGTGCAAACTTGGAAGTGTAAAGGGAGTTTGTAACAGCTTAAATCTTGAGTGAAGATCTTACTGCACTTCTTAGAACAATATATCCTGCTGCCAGAGCATGAATAAACTAATTGTAATTTAAGTAGCATGCTTTATAAAGAATTAGCCTTCTTTGTATAAATGGAGCTGTGATTTATTAATAATCTCAGTCAGTATTTGCTGTGGAATGAGTTTAGTACCACACCCGTAAGTCACCATCTCTATTGATATCAACAGTGAAATTACAATGTAATCAGCGTAGGATGTGGAGCTTATGAGCACTAAAACAAGCATACTTAAAATAATCAGTCAGGGTTCTATTCATAAAACAATTATAAGGTGCCCTTCTCTATGCAACATAGTTTCCTCACTTGCACAACTGGTCCAGCAGAAGAGAAACTAGATAATTTTTGTATGTAGCTCTGTGATAGCTCTTCTGAAACACTGAACGAAGCAGAATTTGAAGAAATCTTTATTCTCCTTAACCTCATTAGCTAAAGAGTGTAACGCACAAGTATTTTGGAAGATCCAAACTAGTTTGTCCAGTCATATTTTCAAATGTTCCAGCATTTAATGTGTCATTTGCATTTATGCTTTTATTCTGGGACATGCTTTACAGCTCTCTGCCAGCCTGACCATTAAGGAGTAGTGAGGGAAATCAAACTTTCTAATTTCAGGATATGCATTACCAGATTTACTTGTGAAAAGTAGGGCAGTAACCACTCTCACATCTGTTCAGTCCCAAAAGCCAACCACCCAACCCTACCCTTCTGTAGCCAGATCTCACACCTATTCCTGACTTTCTTTTGCTGCTATAGTTTTCACTTCCTGTGCATGTCTTCTTTCTAATAGCATTAGTCAATGCTAAATTAACCATCATGCATCCCTCTAAAATCCATTCTAAACAGAGATATAGATTATTCCTTTTACTGAACTGTATAGTAGAGGTCTCTGATGAATATGTAAAAGTCCTGTGTTTAGTCCTGATGGTGATTATAGCAGGAAAAAGCAAATCTGATGCATATGCAGATTAAGATGAAATTGTTATGAAAATATTTAATGTTAAAAATGCATCTGGCATTTTTTAGCTTTATGGTCCTTAATGTCTGCAACCTTGCATTCTGCCTGCATTCTCTGCAGTTGTACTAGTGATACCACTTGATAATTTTTTATATACATTATATCCAACATATATGTCAACATAATTGTATTCATTGAGAGTAGAAGTATTCCCCTTGCTGAAAATCCACGGAGAACAGAGTTTTCTTAGAAGAGGGTCTTTTTTTTTTTTTTTTGGCTGTTCTTGGGAGAATACGCTGAAGTGCACTCTGAAAGTCTGCTCAGCAAAAAAAGAATTGATGTCATGGGCTTTCATCTCAGCTGAAAAGCAGTACCCCATACCTTTTATCTACTATGTAAAATGGATCACAGCTCAGGTCTGGGAGTCAACAGCCTCTGCTCAGAGGAGGATAAACTACCTTCTCTGCTCCACTTGTGGCTGCATTAAAAAGAGTTGAGTAGCTAATGTCCAAGAGGAGCTCCTGGGCAATTTCTAAGTGCCTGTCTCTGCAGGCACTCCACTGCTCTGTTTAGGCTTTGAGATAAGCCATATGACCACACAGATCTGTCTCGTCCAATCTGGTGTAACTATAGGCTTGCCTCCCCCCCTCACCCCTCCCCCAAGTTGTCATTTGCTACTTGTTCCTTCCCCCTCAAGTAAGTTTGTGGTCAGATCAGTTGGTAGGTTTTACTGAGGCCAAAGAAAAACAACGACAACAAAAACTGCATGAGGGAAGTGGATACATGAGGACTTTCAGTAGCACTCATTGCTGCAGGGGAGAAGTTGTCAGTGAAAGTTTGCAGTGATAGCTGGTGCCTCCCACATTTTAGACTCAAGGCTTCAATCAAATTATTTTAAATCTCAGCAGAGAAGAACTGCTTACTTGATGGGTGTCACCTTAGGGGTGTTGGTAGCTGGTAATCGTTAACTCTTGGTGTTGGTTAAAAGACATATATGATACTGTAAGCATAAGAGTGAACACTTGACCCATTAGTGTCAAGCGTTTAGCAGTGGATGTGGCACTGTGGCTCCTTGTCCATGACAAAACTTCCACCTCTTCTGTCCTGTGTTTAATACACCAGTGGCACAAATCAGGTTAGAATGGGGTGGGTGTTTGATCTGCTGTTCAATAAGCTTCACTCAGAGTGCTGATGGCTTCTACAATGAGCCTGAACAATGTGAAACTTGTGAACAGCAGCCATTTTTAATATTTCTGCAGTGAAGTTCATCCTCAAAACATAGCACCCAAGAAGTGACAGAAGAGGAGAGACAGGATCTGAAGCTGTTTGCATCTGTGAGAAAAAGAGGTTATGTTATTTTCTGACAGGAGGTTAATGGAGAAATCTGTTCAGAACATGGTATTGAGTATTTGGTAACAAACAATGATATGTGCATATATATGTAAATATTATATAACCACTGGTGACAAAAATCATCATACTGGGGACAAAAACAATTTTATAGCATTATTGACAGACCTTAAAGTACCTTTTTTTGAAAGATACTAGATCTGTTAGTTTGGAGACACAGACATGGAAGGCGGAAAGATTTGCTGTGTGTGCTCCCTCAAGGACTGGGGAGGGGAAAAGGCATTAAGGAGTAAGAAAGTAATAGCTTCAAGAAGAAAATATAGCAAATGTGGCCTTGAAAAAAGGTATTTGTCTAATAATAGGAAAAATGAAATGAACTGAAAAAAGTATGGAAGTGAGGATTGTGAAAGGAAAATATGGACTAAAAGTATGAAAAGAAAGGAGAAGTCAAATATTTCTCCCTAATATTTTTTGGGCAAATTTAGAAGAATTTATGAGAGGAAATATAATACAAACAATGAAAAAATAAATAAGATTGTAAATTGTGAAGTATGTCATATTTTCACACTTCTGTTCTAAATGTAAATTTGAGCTTTGCTGATCTCACTAATGTCTTCTCTCTTTGGGCCCGAAAGAAATCTGAAAGTCTCCTGTATTATATGTTGGCTGGTCAATGTCAGATTGTTACTCATATCTGAGCTCTAAGTTGTCAGTAGACCTTTCCTAAAGTTAATGCAGACAATAGCACAAGGTCAGTGTAGTTCATTTCACAGAATCACAGAATGGGCGGGGTTGGAAGGGACCTCTGAAGATCATCTAGTCCACCCCCCCTGCCAAGCAGGGTCACCTAGAACACGTTGCGCAGGATGGCATCCAGGCGGGGTTTGAATATCTCCAAAGAAGGAGACTCCACAGCCTCTCTGGGCAGCCCGTTCCAGTGCTCTGTCACCCTCACAGTAAAGAAGTGCTTTCGTATATTCAGCTGGAACTTCCTGTGTTTCAGTTTGTGCCCGTTACCTCTTGTCATGTCACTGGGCACCACTGAAAAGAGTCCAGCCCCATCCTCTTGACACCCTCCCCTCAGATATTTGTACACATTGATAAGATCCCCTCTCAGTCTTCTCTTCTCCAAGCTAAACAGGCCCATTTGCTGCACAGTAAGTTTGTGATGTTTTAGTAGAATTCAGTTATTAAACAATACCTCTGTTCAAGTTTCAGCTGAGATAGAGTTAGTTTTCTCCATAATAGCTGTTATGGTGCTCTATTTTGGATTTAGGATGAGAATAATGCTGATAACACACTGATGTTTTAGTTGTAGTTGAAAAGTTCTTACATGGAGTCAAGGATTTTTCAGATTCTCATGCTGCCCTGCCAGCATGGAGGCTGGGGGTGCACAAGAAGCTGGGAGGGGACACAGCCAGGACAGTTGACCTAAACTGGCCAAAGGGATATTCCATAGCATATGATGTCATGCAGAGCAATAAAACTGGGGGGGAGTTGGCCAGGGGGGCTGCCATTGCTCAGGGCCTGGCTGGGCCTTGGTTGGCAGGTGGTGAGCAATTGGCTGTGCGTCACTTGCTTTGTGTATTCTTCCCCACTCCCCTCCCCTTCCTTTCCTGTTAAACTTTCCTTATCTCAACCCATGAGGTTTACTTTTTTTTCCCTCAGTTCTCTCCCCCTTCTCATTGGGGGCAGGGGTAGTGATCAAACATCTGTGTGGTGCTTAGCTGCCTGCTGGGTTAAACCACAACAACCTGCAAGTCAAAAGCATCCAGGAAGGCATCATGATTTTATATCTGGGACCGAACTTTTTTACTATTTCTTTCAGATGACTTATGACTGGAAAAAACAGTATTCTTAAATATGGAGGGGAAATAAGGAAGTTCATTGTGCTATATATTGCAGGACATCACAAACAGTTCTATTTAGTAGTGGTTTTGTAATACCTTCTTTATCACTGTACAGAGTGCACAGTATGAAAAGTGGTTTGGTCCCTTTTGCTTATGCTGCCCTTTTCAGTTATTTTAACTTATTGCTTGTTTTGCCTTTTAGAGTATAAGCTTTAGTTCTTTTGTTACATTTCTTCAGGAAAGGATTAGAGATAATTTCAGTGATGGTATTTTTTAATATCGAGATAATGTGAATGAATGTTTATGTCAGTCTATAGAGGATCACTTCTCCATGCTTTGTTCCTTGTTTAGCCTTCAAATGCAGTATTTATCAGTCTGCAGAGCAAAACTATGTGCATTCCATATCATTACTAGCTCAGGGGGAATCATTTGAACCAATGTAATTTACTCAATATTGGTCAGTTTGACTCCTGACCCTAGTCCCCTGACAGTGTATCCTTGGCAACCCTTGATGTGTGTTAAGTCAGGATGTGCTTATTGGTCTCATCTGTGACAGCTTGCTAAAGGCTGCTTAACATAGCTTGGTCTTTTCAAAAGAAAATTAAAAATCAAGTAATATACTGTATTCTAATCAGAATGGTATTTATAAAGGCAGAGAAACAGTAAATTTTGTTTTCAGTTCTGCAAATCTGATTTTCCATTTCAAATGCAGGAAAAGGCTTTTGGAATTATGTTTTAGAGGAAGAAATGTTTTGGGACAATATTGAGAAGAAAAATAATGTATAGATTACCCAAGCATCAGTGTTTGTGAGACGTTTGGGAAGTTTCATATTCCATATCCATTTACATACCTCAAACGTAGAAGATGAGAATAGTTCTCCAGTTATATTCACCATTGCAAAGTCATCTGAAGTATATTAGTGCAAGTAAGAGACCTTACTCGTTGATCTACAAAAAAGTCCACAGGCTTGTTTTACCAGTTTTGTACTGTTTGTAGTTGTGAAAAGAAGCAGTTGGGCAAGTTTAACCAGGAACCTCATGATTTTTCCTATCTGATATGGAGCTGATGGAAAGCAAGCAAAGCCTGGTGTTCATTGTTTCTGGGATAAGGGGACTTTAACCATACATCTTGCTATTTACTTCACAGGGGCTGATATGAGCCAATTAACCACAGCTAGTGAAGAAAAATTTAAAGTTGCATTAATCATTGTGTGACCAGACCATTCCAGATTTGTAGTACTAGAAATGATACCAAGGCTTATGGTTTGTGTGATCTTGTGAACTGAGCACACTGAGTCTGGGCCAGAAGATCCATTTGCTAACCCAGTACTCTGCTGTGCATCTGCATACACCAGCATGGTTATCCTATAGAGGATGTGGTTTTAGACAGTGATCAGCAGCAACAACAACATAAAACTAATCACAAGCAAAAACCTTAAAACAAAAGGTGGGCTATGTGGTTTGTCAGAACAAATAGGTGGGGATCATTTTAACTTCTTAGGTTTTTTTTGGAAGCATACCTCTTGAAAGCAATCTCTTCCAACATCAGACATTTATTATAGGTTCTTTAATTAAAAGGACGCAACACATACAAATACTTTAATTGGATGTACTATTTTAGGTCCTGATTATGCAGCCATTGTTACCATTTTGAAATCAAGGATTCCATGGAAGATGGTTGAAAAGGCTGGGAAAATTCAAGCTCTGCTGCAAATTTTTTGTCATTAAGCATATTTCATGACTTTTCAGAATACTTGATTAAATTATGTTATTAGTTCTTGATATTTTCATTCTTAATCAGAGAATGCAGAAAGTCCTGTAGTAAAAATGTTTTCTAAGAAGAATTAGCAAAGTGCTTCCAGTCCAAGCTATTTAAACCAACACTCAGGATAGCAGCAGTAACTTTACGGGCTTATTTTTCACCTTTGTGCATTATGAGTTGAGGTTGCCTTTTGTTTCAAGTGCCTCTTGTCTCATTCATTAAGCATCAGCCAGTACTTCAGTGAGGTAATGATTCTTCATACTGTCTTCAGACGGTGTATGCAGTGTATTCCTAGAATGCAGCCTGGCTTTTAACTAAAGCAACAATCCTGTGCAAATATTTGCGTGAGATTGTACATTAAAACTGGTTATATTCATATAGAGATGGAATTTATCTAGGTGTCCTCAATTAAGTTACAGTCTGTGAGGCTTCAGATATGAGATGTCTTAAAAAAAAAAAAAAGAAGTTTTATTTCTTTTGTTTATATAAAGGAAAGATGTTGTTGCATCCACTTGAAGCCTGTGGTAAGCTGTGTCAGTCTCAGTAGCCATGCGGTGAAATCTTGCATTTTCCTGTAAGCTAAGAGGGCAGATAGAAAATTATCTTTATTTAGGATAACATCACATGTTCATTAAAAAGATCTAGAATCAATTTATGTTCAAGCACAGCATAGGTACATTAGAAGAGAGTCCTATCAGAACAAAAGTTTGAGGAAAGGACCAGAGTTCTGTATGGACCAAATATGTCTTTCAACAATAGCTGCAAGCCTTACTTACCTGGCCAGCAAAAGCAGATTTATGACTGCATTACAAGCAATTGCTGAATCAGAACTTCAGTCGGACCCTGAATATGTAATGCATCACTGGCTCTCAATTTTGTGAACTGATATCAGCTAGAATGCTGTATTTACTGCAGCACTTCAATGTCAAGCCAGTGGCTGATTTGGTTAGTAGACACTAATTTTCCTTCTCAAAATTATTGAACATCTTAGTTTTAGCTCCTGGCTGGAAATACAGTAGGGGCTGTGTGTTAAGTACTTTCCAAAATTTTTTTTTTGCATGTTGCTTGATAATTCTTCTTTCTAAGACTTGCCATGTATATAAAGAAACATACGCTTGTAATAAGTTTCTGACATAGTTCAACAGCCTTCCGTGTATGTTTGTGTGGAAGGACTACAGGGATGCTGTTCACCTTTGTAGGGTGAAAATTCATGCGGCCAAAACCCAATTAGAATTGAAGCTGGCTGGGTCAGTGGGAGATAATAAAAAGGGCTTTTTTAAATACGTGAATAGAAAAAGGAGGACCAGAGGAAACATAGGTCTGCTACTTGATGGGGATGGTCACCTCACAGACAAAGACATAAGCAAAGCAGAGACATTTAATTCCTTCTTTGCCTCTGTCTTCAACGCCGATGATGGGCTTCGGGACCCTGGGTGCACTGAGCTGGAGGACCGTGACAGTGGGAATGATAAACTCCTAACCAACCCTGAACGTGTGCGGGATTTGCTGCTCCACCTGGATCCATATAAGTCCATGGGTCCGGATGGGATTCATCCCAGGGTGCTCAGAGAGCTGGCTGATGTCATC
>VXAA01004712.1:173360-189075 GCA_013399115.1 Anseranas semipalmata
GGCTGAGGTCACTTGGTATGTTCAGCCTGGAAAAGAGGAGGCTGAGGGGAGACCTCACTGCAGTCTACAGCTTCCTCACGAGGGGGAGTGGAGGGGCAGGCACCGACCTGTTCTCTTTAGTGACCAGTGATAGGATCCGAGGGAATGGTGTCAAGCTGTGACAGGGGAGGTTCAGGTTGGATATCAGGAAGAGGTTCTTCACTGAGAGGGTGGTCGCGCAGTGGAACAGGCTCCCCAGGGACATAGTCACAGCACCAAACCTCTCGGAGTTTAAGAAGCGTTTGGACTGTGCTCTTAGTCATATGGTATGAATTTTTGGGCAGACCTGTGTAGTGCCAGGAGTTGGACTCGATGATCCTTATGGGTCCCTTCCAACTTGGGATATTCTATGATTCTATGATAGTTTACAAGCTAAGATATTTAAATAGCAGTGTAGTTCTAAAAAAAGTGGATTGTATAACTAAATATTATACAACTTTGGAGCGCTAGTATGAAATCTTATCATTTTTCTAACAGGCATACACCAAGAAATCTATTGTTTTAATAGATTTTGATGTTCTATGTTCTAAGACACAAAACAAACTATTATTTAGTAAGCAGTTTCCATAGATGGGCAAAGAAATACTGTTCATATCTCAGTTTTATAATACCAAATCAACCATTATGAAAAGGCTTTGATGTTTTATTTACTATCAGTAGAGAAGAAAAAAGGCAGTATACAGGGGTGAAGTGTAGAATTAGCATATACATACTATGAGTGTATAATTAAATGTGTGTATATAAAAAAATACAGAAATCAACAGGAACCAATCACATCTGTCCTGAGATTTTAGTTTTCTGATACTGATACAATTTGACTAGTTGAGTTGCTGGGAAATTTTAGCATTACAAACTATGATTGTTTTCTTCTAGCCAGTCTTGGCTAATTTTACCTATTTTCTCCTAATACAACATAAGCAACCATGGATTCTTAGAAATTACCTCTTTATTTATGTATAAGCATATGGTTAATGATGTTAGCAAGCTGGTGTTTGTTTATTAACCACAGCTATCAGCGTTGCATGATGTAAAGTGGCTAAGGTAAATCTAGTCACCAATGAAAGAGTTTAAGTGCCTGAATCTGTTTCTCCTGATATCTGAGACAAAACAATGTACACTGAGATCCCAGGTAATACAAGTTTAGTTTCACTGAAGTCCATGACTAAGTTCAACTGGCTGTGGATCTTCCCCATTGACTTTAGCAGAGTCAGGACCTTATTCAGGGAATTTTAGAATAGCTCCTTGGGGTGCTTGTCAAACTTCTCAAAAGCTGGGGTAGATATAAATAGGCCATGGTTCTAGTCACACCTATGTCATCTTTATTTGTCAGTACAAATAGTTAATTACATTTTACCCCAAACCCAAGAAACAATTTTCACCCACAGAAATAAAAAAGGAACTGTATGAGATATGTTCTAAGTTGGAAACATCACAATTAATTTCTTATAGATGCAGTCCTTTATTGTAAATAAAGGCAAAAATTAAAAATTGTTTCATTAAAGAAACCAGCCAGCAATGCATGGCATTGGGTAACATATTTTGGTTGCAGCCTATTGACCACCAGGTCCCTCAATCTGTAGTGGCTTACTGTACTCAACTTTGTTCCCTTACTTGAAGCTATAATAAGTCTTGGAGGACTACAATTACGAACTGATAATGTACACACACTCACATTATATGGGTATTTCTTAATGAAATTAGCTTTGCTAATTTCTTCCAAGTTAAACTTCATCACTCCTACAGACAAACTAAACAATAAAAGTGAATTCATGACAGTAGTAAACAATCTGTTTATTCTTCTTTTGGTATTAGACACAGGATGAGAACAGATAATTGACTTATTTTCAGCAGTTATCTAGGATGATATACAGCACCGACTTATCTGGATCTGAAGACTGACCATGTTAAGCAAGTGTTTGACTGCATTATGTACCATATATGTGAGACTACAACTTCCACCCTCCCCCCCATTTTGTAGTATTTCATATATGCTAAGGAGGGAGGGAACACTTGGTCAATCAGGTGCTACATTTTGGACAAAAGATAACATATGAGCAGGGATAAGCATTATGCATCATTTAGTAAAAAGGAAATGCCAGCATGCAGATATGTAAGTGAGAGTCTGTCTAACTGAATTTACACAAAAATAAGGAGTGCTTTTAGCAAGTCTAACTTGTCTGCGAAGATTGAACTACTGAGATTACCCTTTCATCAACACATGCACATTCTCTCTGTCTCGCACACAGACACACATACAAAAACAAACCAGTAATGAGTGGGTACTTTATCAAGGCCTCTCTCCATCCTTCATTAAATGACAGAAAATTGCTCTTTGCTGAGTTTGTCAATGCAGCTTTCCCTTCCAGAAGCCCATTTGTTTCACATGCTGGCACAGAATATTGCAGGAATTTGCAGATTTTAAATGACAAATGTGTCGAAGTTTACCCAGTTCTGAATCATTCTTTTCTTAGACTGACTAAAAGGTACAGTAACTCCCATAGCTGGGCTGGAATTTTTATTTTAAATAGGTCTTGATACTTCAGTAGTAAAACAGTATTGGACTGTGATCTTCTCCTCTTTGACAATGTCCCTAAAGGATTCTTTAGCTCCAGAAGGCTTTTCTCTGCACCATACGTGATAGATGTAGCCATTCAAAACTAAAAGCAGGAACACAAAACGACGAATGCATTCCTTTACTGCAGCCCCTCTATTCTTTATTGAATTTGTCATTTTATTAATTGTACTTACATGTAATGCAGATGAAAGGATTTATTTATTTATTTATTTATTTGTGAGATAAAAACTTAACAGTTTGACACCGTGAAAGGAAAACAGTTCTTTCTAGCACCTTTCAGGACAGAAGGCACTTACAAATAGCAGCCACTGTGTTGCTTTGTTAGAGTAACACTTTGATGTGTAGGATTATAATCAATGTAAATTATTGAGTTTTGCTACTGTGCTGTGTTGAAGGTATAATGTGTTACTTTGTACAGGCATTATTTATTCATACCAAGAAATTAGCTACACAATATTTTTTTTGCCTGAAAGTCTATTTTAAAGGTGAATTTGTAAGTATAAATTTAAGAACATCTGTGTGCAAGCTGTGTCCAGATTTCTAGGTTTCAATAAACACATACCAAGTCTCACTGATGCATTTATAGATGCTATGAATTTCAATCCAAACAAATGGAGAAGAGTTTTAGGACAGAGCCTGCAGCATGGCATGTCCTTTAATTGCCATTTACATAGCAGAGGAATCATTAATTTCTAATTCACCTATTATTCACTCTCTTTAGTATGCTGTGTCAATGTCAGTTTTGGGGCGGTGGAATAGATGTGGTTCTGCATTGCTTTTTCAACCTGCTCTTGTGTGCATGTTTCTCCTTTTCTTCTCTTAATGCATTTTTGACCTTAGTAGAATGCTACTTCAACACAGGCAGTTAAGGGCTCTTGTTTGGATATGATTTATGGTGCTACATTAACCCTTCATTGACCTAGAAATGCCCTAATATTAAAACAGTTTGACACACAGAAAATCAAAAGCCCTTTTATTGGAAGTGCTATTGTCCGCATCATAAGTTTCCCCAATGTGATGCCACTGTTGCGCCATCAATTTCCTACTGCTATTGAACACTGTATTGAAAAACTAATGGACAGAATCCTTTGTCATTTCTGTCCCAGTAACCAGCAAATAGCTCAGTGAAAGTCTTCCCCTTCATATCACTTCAGGCATTTTGAAATGATGCATCTAAGGTACTAGCTTAGCATTTTATTAAAGGCAAGGGTGGGCCGGATCCTGCTAGGCTCCATGTAATACCAGCCAGCTCCCACTGATTTTAGCAGAAGCTGTAACTGTGTAGTACCTCAGTGGGGCATGGGCTAGAGTCCCTCTTGTGCGGTCCTATGATATTGTATTCGTATTTGTTTAAAAGAGAAATAAATCCTTGTAGAAGATTTTCTTGAGTTTAAGAATAAACAGTTGATAAAGTTATGTATAAATTCAATCAGCTGTAGCTATTATAAAGGCTTTTTCATTTACAAATGAAATACTTTTCTATGGCTGGGATAGTAACCTATTGCTTTCGGTAGAATTTTTTAATGAATGTTTTCTATTTAAGCCTACAGCTTTTAGCATGATGTTGCAAACCTCTAATGCATTTTTTATAAAGCTGCTTGATTCTAGAGTGCTTTTCCCTACTGGAAATGAATATGTTTCTATTCTCAACTTATTCTGTAACTGCTACCTCTTCTTAGTTGCACATTTGACACATAGGAGGTGCAGTTTTAAAATAAATCTATTACATTTTTACAAACTATTTATAATATTGTCAGTGATCTTTGGTTCCTTGATTCCTCACTGAAATTCAGTCCCAAACAGAGTACAGGAAAATTTATTGACATCGGGCATGCAAATATTCATTCTTCAGCAGTTAACCAACCTGTGCAGTAGAACAGTTGCTTTTTTTTAAATTTTATTTTATTATTATTATTATTTTGATGCTGGTAGTAGGCTGCTCTTGCCTTTTGATCTGAATTTCTTCATCACCAGTTACTGATACAGAGTTTTTTTTCTGTAAAAAAACAGCCTTCTCTTCAGCTGACCCAAACTGATCAGGACTTTTCTTTGGCTTTTCTGAGGGACAACTGTTCTTTGCTAATTTAAAACCTTCAGAGGTCTTCTTAGTGCATAGGCTAGGCAGGTCATTTAGGAAATGGACTGGTTGCATCTTGAGGCAGTAGGGAAAGGTGCTAGCTGGAGTCCAGAGCAAGAGCTTTATCTAACTTTTTCCTATTTGTGGCTAGATGTATATCCTAGCATCTGTGTTCACAGACTTCCTATCACTGAGTGCATAGGCACTCAGATTACACTCTTCAGCCGTTTCAATGTTGCGCTCACTTTGCTGTGAAAAACAACATTTCTCATCACTGTGAAGTATACCTGAGCTCAGAGACCAACAACAGATTTCTTTCCTTGTGTAGCCAAATTTAAAGCTACTGTCCCTTTCTGCAGTAGTAAACTGGGCTATGTGGATGAAAGTCATGGTGTCTAAGCATGCATGGGGGACAGAAGTCTGCATGTACCCATTAGATCTATGAACAGTTAAGTGCCAAAAGTCTACGATAACTCTACTGAAGTCAACAGACTTGTAACAGATTTACACCCATATAGCTGTGAGAAAAATCAGGAACCTCCTTTTTCCAGTCTGTTCCCACTTCATGAGAAAAGGATTTCAAAATTCAGCCCCTGTCTACGACCATCTCTGATCAAAACTTCACAGGAAAATGGGTGGTATAGTTTTATATGGGATCAATGCAAAACAGGGTGATTTCAAAATCTCTTAAAACAGAAAACAGTTTTTTTGCAGAGTCTTCAACAGTCTGAAAAATACTACATCATGCTCAAATTTGTTGTTCATAGTTATGGAATATTCATACATCTTTAACATTTGCAGTAGTTTTGTAATGATGTAAATTAAAAATAGTTCTAAGAGAGATTTTATAAGGTAAACAGAATCAGCTAATAAATTGTGCTTATATCTAGTTTATACATAAATGTCATAGTGAGAGAAAACAGGTAATTCAGTCTTCCCTCGTTATGTAAAACAATTTCAAGATAATAAAACAAGCTTCTATAATATTAGTACTGTAAATACCTAAACCAAGACTAAAAACTCTTTGCTTTGTCAAATATTGCTTTCTTAAATAATAATTTGTGTTTATGTTTTTCTGGACAATAATGTGGGTGTTGTCTGTGCAAACAGAAGAGGAAGCAAGCTAGAACCTCAGGCATAACATTTAAAATTAGTCCATGTAAGATTATAAGAACTCAAGTGTAATTCTTATTGTGTAAATGGCAGCAAGGTAATTAGTAACACTAGAAACTGTCACCCATGACCTTTAGGGTCACAAGGCAATGTACTTCTCCTTGTTTATTAGCTTAACACAAAGGATCATTATGATAATCCATATTTTTAAAAAACAAACTTGTCTTTGATTTTTTTGCTAATACAGTGTTTCAGAAAAAAATCTGTGATATATAACTGACTGTTATTATAACTCAGTTCTCTCAGAGTTGTTTAAACACCCTGTTTAAAAAATCCACAGCTTTATATGGTACAGCACCTAACCCTCTATATTTACATGTTAATTTCTATCAAAATAGTTATTTTGATTCTGCTAAGAAAGGTCTCAATTTAGTACTAAGATAATTTATTCTTTGAAAAGTTATCATTTATAAATTTAATTTCTTCCTAATTTGTCTTTAGAATAGGCATATTTTTGCTGTTTTACTGTACTGAACTGCTTTGGCTGTTTCATAAGGGCTGAGTATTTCACTAAGCTCTTGCAATATTGAAAGAATCTATATTCTGAGAATTTGAAAACATGTCAGCCCACCTAAATTACATATTGATCAGGTTTAATTGCATGCCACCCATCAGTATTAGGTTTGAAAATTCATAAAAGAGAAATAATGTACTCTTTGTGGATGATTACTTCTGGGGCATTTAAATGAATTCCATCACTTAACCCTGAGCTGAGACAGATTATTGAGCCTTGCAATCTAGCCAGTCAAAGTCCAATGCAGTAGAACAGCTGTTTTCTAACTATCAGAGAAAAGCAAAGAACAAACAATATAAGTTTATATAGATTTTCTTTTAAGGAAAATAGCAAAGTAAAAATGCTAAAGGTAAACACGCATTTTTCAGTTGTTTCATGAATGTTCTTTTTTGTTTTGCTAAATAATGGTTTGCATTTTAAATTCTTTTTTTCATGTGCCACATATAAATTCACACTATGGTTATGATTCCAAAGTTAGGGAAGTACTCTTAAGAAAATTATTTTCCATGTATTTTCATTTTAACTGCATGTTTGCTTATATATCTGTCACTACTTATTCTCACTTAAAGACTGGGAGGTTGGGTTTTTATTCATTTTCATTGTGTTTTATGACAAGTGGTACATACACAGTTTTTGAGGCTCTGATCTTATGAAGGCCACACTGGTTGAGAAACTTTATTATTAGTTTTCAGGATGTTCTTTACATTTAGAAATTATGCTTGGTGTTGACTGTGTTTTAAGAAATTGTGCTTATGTATGTTTTTCTCTACAGAATATCAATACAGAGAAAAAAGGACCAGTTAAAATCATTGGTTTTGCTTGGATAATAGTTTAAAAGCTACATTTTATTTAGACACTTTGAGGTAATAAATATCTGTGAGTATAATTAACTGTCTTTTATCTGGGTCTGCTTAGATGACACTAAGGCCTTTGTGATGTCTTTTGAGGGCCTTTCATAATGTCTCCTTTTAATATTAATGCTTGGCATGGCCTTGAAAATGATTCTAAGAGTTAAGATGGTAAAAGTATTTTTCAGATCTTCTTGTGGGCTTTTTACCCCACATGCTCATCAAATGGATGTCTCAATTCATCTCAAATTTTCACCATTTTTTGTTCAACGTTTCTTCATTTCATGTGGCCTAAGATTTCAGTTTTAACAAATTAACTAACCTGGTTTAGCAAACAGAGAAGTCTATGTTTGTGTAAATGATCTTTTGATTTACCATGCACCTTAACTTACTGTATGGTCTTTATAAACTATGGTTACGATCCTAGACGGTATAAAATTACATAGCTTCAATAAGGAGACAGTAAAGCTCTTCTTTATTCACTTTGAGAATTTGGCTGTCAGTAGTTAAAGTCATATTACTATGTACATATTATATATGTGATGTGTCATATTACTATGACCAACTCATTTATGCAGTCCCTAGGAAAAAAACATGTAGATTTTTTTTTTCCATTATGTCTGTAGGAAAATTCATCTTCAATTAAATTGGTAGTGCAGGTACACTAGTATTTAATCACTTAAATGGGTGATTGCAGATCAGAAAATAAAATCTTCTCTTGTATTCATAGTACTTTTGATCCCTGAAGTAGATTGACTCCTTTATTGCATCAAGCAGAACAAGACAGTTATCAATCCATACAAGTTTCTGGGCTTAGCTTGTTTATACATGTTTCTATAGTAATCGGAAAGTATAAAAAAGTTTTTACTGTTGCTATCATTTTTTTCTGGAGGAAAGAACAACTGATCTGCAGACAATGTAGTGATAAGGAGATAAACTTTCTTACATTTCATGCTCATCCTTTTATGTTTCTTTCTTAGCTGAGTAAAACTACTATTAGTCAAAAAAGACTGGGCCCACTACTTGGGTATCAAAAATTTTTATTTATCATGGCATACTGCTGCTGTTGTTTCAAACCATTATGTGAAAGACTGACTGGTGAAGGAACTGGTTTCTTAAAGCCTAGTTATTTGCTCTGAAGGAAGCTGTCCTTGAGTGGGGAAATTTTAGTAAAATGACCCTGAAACAGAGTTTAGCCAATTTGTGGTTTTGTACAGTAACCCAAAGATACCGGAAATAAAGTAAGCTTAAAAACAAACAACAAACAAACAAACAAAAACCAGTAAGAAAGTGATTTAAACTTTTCTTTTTATCTTATTTTTATAATTAAGAAGTAGTAATTCTTATGTATTTCATATTGTGTGTTCTTATTTGTTCAATTCTCATGTGTTTTCATATTGCAACAAATCTTATCCCTGTTGGAACAGAACTGGAAGTTTACTAACAATTATGTTGGATCCAAGCTATTCCCTTCTCCATTTATATTCAACCCTTATTAAACCTAGCCAAATAATATTATAAGTAATTGAAATATATTATGAATTTTGACCCCAAGTTCTTTATATCTGCTCATGAGCACTGTCTCTCAGTAAAACTTTATTCCTGAAAATATGCACACAAAACAAAAAGCAGACTCCTGAAATTTACTCCAGCAATGATTTACTGCCTTTTGCAATTAAAATGGTATGTCTATAAGTAGATGTGGTCAAGACGTGTGATAGATGCAATATATACAGCTTGACATGTAAGTAAATTTGAATGCTAAATGAGATTCTTCAAGCAGCAAAGACATTTTTGCATAAGATATATTTCATAGAATCCTAGAATGGTTTGTGTTGGAAGGGACCTTAAAGATCATCTAGTTCCAAACCCCCTGCCATGGGCAGGGACATATTCCACTAGGCTGGGTTGCTCAAAGCCCCATCCAGCCTGGCCTTGAACACTTCCAAGGAGGGGACATCCACAGCTTGGCTGGGCAACCTGTTCCAGTGCCTCACCACCCTCATAGTAAAGAATTTGACAAATAATATTCTCTATGTAAACCCATAAAATTGCAATTCAGGAACAGAAATCAAGGCAAAATTTTCGCGAGAGAAAATTGCCCTTATTGTCAAATCATTCGTCCAAGATGGCTATTCAAAACACAGGGTAGCTTTGTACTGTTTTACACTTACTGTGGAATAAAATAAGTAATAATTATTACATAACAGGAAAAGCATTTGCTACAAGTTGGACTTTTACATTATGTACTTATTCTTGGCAGCATTTTAAGCTCTTTAAATTAATGCTTACTTACTGTATGATGAGAGTCTGTGCATGCGATTTCAGGTCATAATTGTCAAGGGGTTGTCTTTTATCATTTATTTCTGTTACTAGTTGTAATCAAATACTATAGCTTAAAGTAAATGCAATTATGTAGAGTTTTTAATATTAATGCTTTAGCTGCAGTATTTTTGGAAGCTAGAATCTTGATACATTGAAAATATCTGTATATTTTTCTGTCTTTGTGCATTTCCATTCTTTAGCAATGTCCCTGAAGTTCCCATTCACATTGGGTTTACAGCACCAATCCACTTTTCTTCTGCCCGTGGACAAATCAATAGCAAATCACTTATTACTTACTGAGTACATAGGAAACAAATCTGTAGAAGTCTAGGTCAAAGAATGTGCTTATGGCCTCCCAAATTGAAGCTTACCACCTATAAATCATCACTACCTGTAGTCTGTGAAGAATTCTGCAATGACTGATGTGTCGGGTTCGATGTAAAGATTTCACTGCACCATCTCGTCTCTTGTTTTTCCTTTGCCACTGCTGGCTCTCTCCCTCTCAACACATTTAGTTTGGAAGTCTTCAAATCAGAGAAGTGTGGAGTATTCACACTGTCTTTGCCCCCTTAACCTTAAATTGTTCTCTGAGACTGATCTCACAGCATCCGTTAACTGTCAGGTCTAGCTCTTAGGGATTTGTCAATGTCAATCCATTATCACTTGGCAGGGGACATCATAGAGTGATACAAAATTCCTGTTTCTCACCCCTCTCATACTATTGGAAACCCATTGCTTGAAAATCAGATGGTTAAAAAAATTCTGAACTGAAAGAAAATGACAAGCAGGAAAATTCAAAATGACAGGTGGCCACCAACTGTATTTTATTGTGCAGTAGTTCAAATCTCAGGAATAGGAGCATCATGGATGAAATCCCATTCTTATTCAAGTGACTGGGAATTTTTATGTTGACTTCATTGGGGATGAAGATTTCATCTTTTGTGTTTGTAGGCTTCTAGACTGCTGCAGGAAAAAAAAAGAAACAGGAGAAAAAATAATTTCTGGTGAAATAAATGGAATTTTAAAATTGTTGTTACTTAACTGGGGTAAAAATAGAGAAGAAACTGTTGCTTTGGGGAATCTGTAATTTTTTAAACTTGCATTTAAGTATAGGTTAAAATGAAATCATAAAACGTCTAATTTTGGAAATGTTGAAAAATATTTTTTCTATGTTGGAATCAAATAATTTTGCTTTAAAAATGCAAAAATGAAACACTTCAATCTTCTTTGTGACCTTTTTCCCAAGTGTTGTGAAGAGAGTAATCACGAGACCAGTTTTCATTGTCTAAAATGGTTTTATCATGTCATGTGGCCCTCTAGGAATTTGGTGTACCCTCCCCTTTCTTGAAGCAAGTCCCTGCCCTTTCCCTTCCTTGCAGGCTTTCCCTGTTGAGGGGCTTCCACAGCCTCAGCTTTTCATGCTTACACTGGCAGAAACCCAGAAGTGAATCTCGTAAGGACTTTACATCAAACTGAAATGATTTGCTGACATGTTAGTGCTTATATTGCTCTTTGGTTTGTCACCTCAGCAGTAAGCACTGCCAATCGCAAACGCACTGATGGTGTGTGATGCATTCTTGAAGTTTCCTGTTAACTTTTAGATGAGTTGTGGCTGGCTACACAAAAGTATTGAGCAATGAAGGAACCACCATAGCCCTTTTTTCTGATCAAGGAAAAAAAAAAATCAAAAGACCAAACAGTCTGTGTGGAGATGGAAATAATATAGAAATGAATAATGCAGAGATTGCTTTGTAGGAATTACTAAAAAGCATGAAGAGAAGAGGAGTTCTTAAATTGCCTTTGTAGTGATACCTTAAAGTGCTAATGTCACTCGAACTACAAACATTTCTCATATTTTAATCCACTGGAGGGATTTCCTAATTTCACTAATTTTTTGCTAACAGTTCCCAGCTGGGATTAATAGAGTAGCCTACAGTGCTAAGTGATGTCACAAGTTCATATAAACATGTCCCTTTCATGGAGTCAGCTTTGCTTTAAGGAAGGAACATTCTCCAGTTGTTCCAGCTCCTGGCCTATGCAGCAAACGTAGACATCAAATGAAAAAATCAAAACCACAAAAACTAACCCCCCCCCAAAATTGCAAAGGGTCAAGCCTCCTGCTGAACTGTTCTTAATGAAAATTATTTATTTTAGTGTTTTACATTTCAGGGGAAGCTTTAAATTGAAAAGCATGTTGAAAGAATGCTGAGAATTTCTCATCATTTCACCTTAGTCATTTCCATAGCTGAGTTAAGCTTTTATCTTTGTTCTTTGTGAGCCTGTCTCCAAAAAGGCAGAGGTGAAAATGGAGCAGGAAAACAGGAAACTCTCTGTTAATATATGGTTGAGCATCCTAGTTAGGGAGAAATTTGCCTTTTTAATCATTAACCTCTCAAAATTTCACACAAGAAAATACATGTGTTCTTGATTAGTAGTAAGCAGGTGGTACACCGCTAGAGACTAGTACAGTCATGTCTTACTAACTGTCAAAACATCACGCACTTATGTACTAAAAAAGTAAGGGTAATCATTGAGGTTTGAGAGCAGTTCCTTTAATTTTGCCATCACAATTTAACATATTATTGTTCCTAAAATGGAACCTGGCTTCTCTCTGACTGCATAGTCTGCAAGCCATAAATATCTGTGCAATAATTATGAGATTATTCTCTAGATATCCTTTAGAAATACTTCAAAGTGTATCACTCCCCCTTCACAACATGCATGCCCTCTCACTGTATGCATATTATCATGTAACCCAGCAAAGAATACCAAGTTTTACATGTGCTGTCAAAGTCAAATATTAATATTTAAAGCTGTGGATATCCTGGTGAAGTTCTGAAGAATGGCAGTTGCTTTTTGTTGCTTCAGCACTGTATGCCAAGTCATTCATATAGGAGTCCATTAACTCATGTTTTTAATCACTGAGAGCAAGAAACAACTCATTTATCGTCCAAGTTCTAACTAATTCGTGTTACATAACTGGAGACTGCATGACATAACTGCTTTCAAATGGTTTATTGTAAAGTAAGCCTTAGTTATATTACTGTATAGCAATTCTTACATACTCAAAATCAATCTCATAACCAAAATAATGTAATTATGAATGCTTAATTACGTTTCAAAAAGTCCTGCTCTGTTGCTGGCCTTTTGCATGAGTATCCTTGTTTTATATTGATATCATATATAATGAAAAGAGCAGACCAAAAGTCTTTTCTGTATATTGAAAACATTATTTTATTGCTATTTTAACCAAATTCAGTATAAAAACCTAGCTTGAAATGGTGAACTTTTTTTTTCTTCTTTCGTTCTCTTTTTTTCATCTTCATCTCTGTTGAGTTAGAGAAAAAAAGAAGGGGAGGGAAGGGATATGCTATGGAGAGAAACAAAACCAAGCTTTTAATAATGCAAAATATTCTTAATGTTAAAAAATAAACCCAGCATGTACATTGCTCTGAAAAGTGATTTTTTCCCCTGTAATATTGATAAAAGCAGAATAAAGAAGAATCCATTGAAGTAGGAGGTAGTGGAGAAGTAATTGTACTTAAAATTAGAAGATTTTTGTAAATGGCCAGATAGGAGATGGAGAACGTAGAGGAATAGCACAAATCCTCAAATGTTTTTGTAATTCTTTCTAAGCTCTCTGAAAGGAGAGGAATAGAAGAACACTCCTGCACATTCAAGAAGTTCTAGGAATACTACTTGGAATTAGAAGTCTGAGTTCTTTGCTTTTCTTCCTTTCCAAGAAATTGCAGATTGCTCTTAATCTTCTGAGAGAGCCAAGTGGTGACGCGTGGAAAACAGACTCCACAATCTGTAAGATTGTAAAGTAGGTAAGTTTATTCAGCACTGGGCAGCACGGGGGGTAGTCCCACCAAAGTCGTGCGCACCTAACAAGGCAGTTTGCCTTAGCTATATACAGTTTAGTGTTATATATGCATGAGATTTCCCAATGCGCCTATACATAAGCATGAGCTATCCCTGTTTCATATTAAAATTAGTTCCCTGAAGTCATCTGCACAAGCTCCTCCCTTCTGCACCTGTGTCGTGCCTTCTACTGGTGGTCGTGGAGGGTCGCAAAGATGAAGGCAAGTGACTCTTCCTTGTCACCTTTCGGCAAATCCTTCTTATGAGCATGCTCAGTGTCTTCTGGCTCCCAGCCATCCCGCAGAGCTGGTTTCATTTAGTTCTTCAAGAGGAACTTTCCAATCTTTATCAGGAACATCTTTTAGTTCTTCATGCACAATGGTTTAACACAATGGTTAACAGAAACACTTGGCTTTAAGCAATCCTTAGGTTGGAAAAGTTACTTAATCTTTCTGTCTCCTTTTAACCCCTTGTCCCAGTGGAATATAAAGTCTTTGCCCTAGTACAGGGAGGTCACCAAAGGTCAAAGTAGAAATAATATGCAAACTTTAACATTTAATTAAGTATTGCAACCATTCATTTCCTGTCATTTGGGATTTAAATTAAGATTAGAGCTTTTATACTGTATAATTTAGTTGGGCTAAAAAGGAGAATAATTGGACAGAAACCTGTGGCCTGCCCAGTCATAGGAGGCCAAGTCAGGCAAGTTTAATAGACTTTTATGGCTATAAAAATCTACAGGTTCTCTGTAGATAAATTCTCTGTTCTTAGAAAGAAGGGTAGATGAAAGTGATTGTATATGTAGATTACCAAAAAGATAAATCTACTGTGGCAAGATGGCCTCAAAATGAACTAAAAGTATGGGACCAAACATGAGGTAGGCAAAATCACTGTGGTGAAATGCAAGGCTACCAAATTCTTGAATTCTTTGCAATAGGGAGAAGGGAAGAACAGTTGGCCTGAAAGCCAAAGACAGAATTTTGCTATTCATCCTTACCATATAAAAATAGATCCTTACTATAACAGGATAGTCAAAAAATGCTGATTGTATCAGAGGCTGAGCTGTCTGGCCAATTCTACCACGTCTGTTACCAGGAATAAAATTTCCAGATGGCTGCAGAAAGTAACAGAAGACTTCTCTTATATATTTTATATATATATAATTTATATATATATATTTATATTTATATATATAAAGCACCTATCACCATATTGATAAATACTCTTTGGAACCACTCTGATGGCAGAGGTAAGAACAGGAGTTGGTCTGTTAGTACCTCAGCACTTCTGTTTCCAACCAATTAAAAAAAAAAAAAAGCCACTAGACTTTGCTGCTGTTCTGACCAGTGTGCTGGTCAGAATATCATGTTTGTGTTTGAAGTTATTTTAAATACTGGATAAAATTAATACAGGTTAAAGCTGCATTAATATTTGAACTCTTGCACCTAGAGTCTTACTGAAATGAAACAAAAGTGATATAGGCTACACTGGAGACAAACTAGCAGTCAGTGTCAATCTCTTCCCAGTAGTTCAGTTGCTTCCATGTCATAGCAGGTTATTATACAAATAAATCTATAAAAAATGTGCATGAAGGTTGTAATTGTATTTAGGTTTCCAGAATAAAATCACATTATTGAGAATAACTTCCAAGGCTATTTCTGCTTTTAAAATACTTGAAGTAATAATAAGAAGAATAGTACTGCCATAAATTAGAAGAAATATGTTTTTGCCATTCTATTGTGTACATTATTTCTAGGCAAGCAGGAGCATCTTGCTTGCTTAGAAGTACAATCAACACTGTTATCATATAACATGGATTATTTCTACTACAGTAAAAAGTTCTGTACAATCACTTGAAAACAGTGTCAATGTTTTCACATCTAAGTCTACCCCTTACATGAAAAAGACAGTGCTGTTAGTATGATGGTAAAGACCTCATTCAGTTTTTATGTGGTGGTGTTTCTATCTCTAGAATTCAACTTATATTTATGACTCTGGTCCATGAGAAAAAAAAAAAAAANTCCAAAAAAAAAAAAAAAAAAAAAAAGGAAAAGCTTTTGCTGCTGAGTGTAAGCTTGCTACTAGAATTAATATTGATACTAATCTTGCAGTAGTCATGGAGCCAGACGGAATCCGTATACAGGAAATGAGCGCTAAATGTCTTTGTACCTTGCTGCAACTTGGTTCAAGGTGTTTTGGTCTACCCTTCTTGTTTCCACTTTAACATCAACAAGAAAAGTGAATAAAGCTTTTTTTTTTTTTTTTTTTTTTTTTCTTTTTTTTTTTTTTTTTTTAATTCC